>VCNE01003911.1:0-12161 GCA_009869805.1 Oncopodura yosiiana | reverse complement strand
ATATATAGTTTTGTGTTTACAATACATATATATACCAAGTTTTTCTTTTGCCCTTACTAAATTAACTTTCTTATCATTTCATCCAAAAGCACACTATACTGTGTGTGTATAATATTATTACAAAGCCACAATATGGACATTACTACTCTACTCACACACCATTTTCTTCACTTGTACTATAAACATAATTAAAAGCTGCTGTGTTGTGTGTGTAAAATATTATCTTTCGTCTTTTTCTCCTTCTGCTTTGAGAAAACTGTGTAGTAACACGCTGTGAGCGAAAGGAAAGAGTAAAAAGCAAAAGTAAACATTAAACAGTGTGTATATACATATAGTAGTAGAAACCTGCAAAAAGTATAGAAGCTCTGCAACATGATTTTAAAATCGCATTTACTACATATATATATATATCTTGAAACCACAAAACTTGCATTATATTTCTACTTGTGAGGTTTTGTGTAAGAGAGCAAAAGAGAGAGAGAGAGAAGCGCAACATGAAGTAAAGTTTATTTCTTCTAGATTTCTAAATGAATTTTGTCTTAGGTAAGGCAAGCTCAGTAGTAAAGCCAAGGGCAAATTTTCTCTCGATCGTAAAATTCTATGCGAAAATGAAAAAAACTCAAATGAAAAACCACGGACTTCAGAAGATGAGAACATACTAACAGAAAAATAAAAAAAGTTGAACATAGTTTTACAGTTTAGCCTTGGAAAATGTTTTTGACGTTGTTTGAGTAAAAATGGAAAAAATATTGAACACAAAACAATCTAGAAGTCAAGTTACTATATACCATAGATATTAGCATTTCATATTATCAGAAACTCAAAGAATTTACTAAAGGCACAACAACATTAGTATAGTTTAGCTTATTTTCGATGACTAAACCTACGACTTTTTCTTCTTCATATTTCTTGGAAGTACACAAGTGTATAGGTAAAATAAAGTATGGCAAGGAAACAAAGTAGTGTGAGGAAAGAGAGAAAACAACAAATGTGAACGTGAGTTGAACTCAAGTAGCTAAAATTTTCTTGGTCTTCTTCTTCTTGAAAAGATAAACAAATTCTTCCAACAAACTCTTACAAACATTTCTTCTTGCTACACTCATAATACACAACTTATATACATTCCCTTATGTGTATTTGTATATATTAAGCAAATTTACGTATTTGCTTCTGAGGTCTAGGATTATAAATTTTTTGTACACCTCACATTTTACATTAGCATCTTTTGCTACAGAACCATCTTGCTCATCTTTTTCTTATGTCTGCTTCATAAAATATTATCCAGTCCAGACAACTAACAAATAACGGGTGTACATTAGAGCAACACTTGAGAGAGTTCAAAAGCAAAAGTTTCTCTTTTCTCTCACTATATAGAGAATTCCTAGAAAGAATATATAGGTATATACATATAATAAGTAGTCTTTGAAAAAGAGTCTGTTAGTTGTTAGTTGACTTCCGTTTACCTACACTACTATAGCATTTCTTTTCATTTCTGTCCCTTCCTTTTCTTTATTAAGTTCATCTTAATGTTTCCCCTTTAAAATCTTGCTAGCTTGCAAGTGCCACTTTCACTTTTTATTACATAGTCTTCTACTATTCTGCAAAATAGACTTGATTTGAGTAATTCTAGAAATGCAAGGAACAAAAGCTGAGTTGACATCAACTGACTGACTTAAGAGGAGAGGCTTGTGTTTAAGATTCAGAAATATATAACGACTCAGAATCGGATTAGAGGTCATATTGAGAGTTAGGTGGAAATTCGAGCGCTGTATTTCGACATCCTTTCTGAATCTTTTGAGTTTTAGTCACTAGTGAAATCTCGGTTCACATAAAACTTGACTCTCTCCTCATCAGTTGGCAATAGGAAACAATGAAAGAAAGGTGACCTATATGGTTAATTCATTCATGACTTCCACGAGTCTGACTAAGCAATCCGTTTTATGTCTTTTATAGCCAGTCATATAACCTTCTAAATATACTGTAGAGGTATTATACAGCCCTGAGAATGACTATGCAAGACATATAATAATAGTTTGACATTTGCATAAAATGCCTTAGAGTTGCAACTATTTCCGGATAGACAGGAAAATAGCCAAATGTTATGAATGTCCAAGGTTCAAGCAGAGATTAATATGAAAATGTCGTAAAAGTGAATCATTGTCTTTATTGTGGATGTTTGGATTACTATAGTACATAGAGAGCTTGTGTGATTTATACCTAATATGCCCTTTTATCTACAAAAAACGGAACTAACTCTTTTTCTGACCTTCACAGAGTTTTATTTTAATAATAACAGACGTATGAACATCATCATAAACTCATTTCACGTTCTTTCATCATTCATCACCACATGATATCTAAATCGCAAAATCCTTTATCTCTCCTTCTGTATATACATCTCTCGTCCAATTGGATGAGAAATAATGAACAGTGAAGTAAAATGGTTCATTATAATTCAACTCGAATATCTGCGTGAAGAAGAGAAAGAATAAGGAAACTGCGTGAGTGGTCGTACGTGTCTATCATAAAAGTAGAGATGGAAAATACACACAAGTCATAAAAAGTGAAGAAGTTTCTGGAGAGAATATTTTTCCTATTTTCTCTGTCTCAAGTTGCTTAAAGAGTTATTATACTATAGATGAGAAAAAGAATAAAATTTATATAATCAACTCATCAAGCTCACTCAAAGGAAGCTATATGTTACCATATTTCACAATCATTTTTGTCAACTATGTTTTTAATCTCAAACAATTCTGTATAGTTCGAATAATGGTAAAGACGAAGAAAAAGAGCAAGGATTATCTACAGACTATGTACACAGGAGAAAAGTGGGTACGTAAATCAACCATGAAATCCAATTGATAAAATGTCAACGTCAGAAAATCTGACTGCAAATAAATGAAATAAAAGAAATCTTGGAGGCTGGCTATGAAGAGAAAGGACCAAAGTAGAAAAAGGTAGTAGCAATCTTATAGTACATACAGTGACAAAATACGCTAGGATGAATTTCTTCTTTCGATAAAAGTTTAAGAGAAAAGTGTGACGATGATACGAAGATGGTGAATGGAGCAGAAGAAAATTTTGATGTATTGATGCGTAAATATTTCAAGATCTTTCTCTCTGTCTGTTTCCAACTCTTGTGGAACTTTTTTCAAAAACTGTAACGTCTGGCTCAATATTGTTTTATACATATATATATATATATAAAAGTAGCAACTTGCAAGAGTTTACATACAATAATAATATCACCTTTTCTATGTCTATATGTTCAGACACGACAACATATCAAATAATATCTTCCTTTTAGTGATCGATGAAGTGTTCAAATTTCTTTTTCTCTCTAAACTTTCTTTTTTCTTTTGTCCTCCCTGTGATATAAGATAGTTGATACATTAAGCCTCCTTCTTGTATTACACAGTTCATAAGGCTAAAAGATACAATCTGTAGACCTTATTTTTATGTATGTAGTTGTTAGCAGAGTCAGTGACAAAGAGCAACGAGACAGATTAATCAGCTTGTATACATAGGAAAATGTAATAAGAAAAACATTATGTGTCCACACCACACATAACACCTGAGTGATTGACTCAACACATTAATTATGATGAAAGCTTTTCACATTTTTCTTCTTTATACATAGTCATATTCTTTTTATTGAACAAACTTATTGTCCTTTTTTCTAATACTATGTCTATAAATCTATATTACTTTTAGAATATATTTTGTGTACAGAGAACCCATTTGCAAAATTTCTTTTAGAACCTTCTTAGAAACACTAGTCAAATGAACAAACGTTGTCGAGATAATGACTGCTACTGCCTATCATTTAGACAACGTATAAGGTTTATTGGCCATTTGTTGAAGGTATTGTATAATTTAGTAAGCTCATATAAACATGTTATGGAACACATATAATATTGTATGCAAAGTGAAATGTGTCGATGTCGATGTTGCACGCGATTATATGCGTGTGACAATTTTCAGCTTAACTTACTTAACACATACGTTTTATATCTATACCTTTTACCTACCTGTCTAAATATCACTCAATACCTGTGGATTCTGAATTTATCATTTTCATAGTCTGACTAAATTACAAGAGTCGTATACATTATTATTTGAAGTCTATTTTACGGAAACGAGGAAGTTGGAAAACATTTTTAAGTCGATAAAAATGAAAACCAATATACTCAAAATAGTTCTGTAGGGTGCACTTTACTATTAAACTAAGGTTGTTTTTGTGTCCTGTGTGTAAAGTGTATAGGCTAAAGTGATAAATGATGCATATGCTGTACCTAAGCTTCCCATCAGTAGTAAGTACATTATGTGTATATAAATCGATTACAATATAAATGAGGTTGAGACTGTAGTGGGAGACAGGAAAAACAATGAGAAAGTAGCTTCACATTTTCTTTCCTATGTCGTCATTGCAGTAGACCAAGTTTTCTTTTGCAGCAACAACGCTACATCTTAAAGCTATTTCCTCTTTCTCAGTTTACGTACATTTTATTCATTCTCTGTAACTTCTTTTGAAATATTAAAGTATTCAATGAACTGAATTATGAAACAGAGTTGTTGGGAGTAAAAGAAAGAGAGAAAGACTGACAAAAAAGAAACCTTGCTCACTCTATGAAAGTTTATATAGTATAGGTAGATTGAATTGTAAACTACTTCTTCTCTTTTTCTTAGAGTAAATATAAAATTCCATTTTTTCTTTAGACAAAAAACGTGACAACAATACAACTTGATGAGAAATGACGTGACGGGAAATTACATCTGGAATCTTTGAATGTTTATTATATCCGATGTGTATATAGAGAATTAAAAAGAAATTTTTCATTTTCATTGCAGCCTATTTTCTTTTACTATCTATCTGATGGAAAGTATAATATTATGCAACTCAAAAAGACTGCAGTATATAGTTAA
Source organism: Oncopodura yosiiana (assembly GCA_009869805.1). Lineage (NCBI taxonomy): Eukaryota > Metazoa > Arthropoda > Collembola > Entomobryomorpha > Oncopoduridae > Oncopodura > Oncopodura yosiiana. Next base: position 7,235 of record VCNE01003911.1, on the reverse strand, counting down.
ATAAATAGAAACACATGCCTGCATTTAATAGCAAAACATTGCAAAAAATTGTTCACGATACTAATGCAAGTCAATATATAGTTATATATATTCTTTAGTTCTATGTTAGTGTAATGTAAACGTTAAATTCCCAATAGTGAAAGTAGATTCCAGAACTTAACATATGATATGTAGTCAAAAGAGAAAGTGGAGAAAGCATATCTATAGAAAGTCGTACTAGATTGATTACATTGCGAGTTTGAGTAAAGTCCAGCAATAGAAAAGAGGAAAAGCATCAAGGGAACAAATGCAACAACATTAAATACCCAGAGAGAACTTGACTGTAGGTAGTCGAAATACAAATACAGAAGGTAGTATTAGTATGTAGTCACACAACCAAGAGAAAACTTCATTAAACCTTGTCTCTGTCTCCAAGTACCAAAAACTATATAGCTCTTTGCTTTGGACATTTGGACATTAGACAAATAGATGCTTTATATTATGTACATAGTTACTGAAGGTATATAGCTATTTGTTTGTTCCAAGTTTGCGTGTCAAATATTCACAACCACTGCCTATAGTGATACCTCAACTACAAGAACCATTATTTCTCTTTCGTGTTGTTGATTTGATGCCAAAGAGCAAATACAATGTGAAGGGAAAGGTCATTAAGCAATTCAAAAGAATGTATATATAATGTCACAAAAAATCAGAAACCAACTTGGAGCATATTGAGTGAATTTTCTATAAAATCACATTACTCAGTTCAAAAATATTTGATGATTAATTTATTGTTTTAAAATCATGATACTACTTTAGGAAAACAGTATTAGTTTTAAGCAAGTCGTTTCCAAATTCTGATAGCTTGATTTTTTGGTCTAACTTCACAATATTCAGTGTGCAATCTATGGCCCACAGCCCAACCTGAACCATCCTTTCCTGCCGTTAAAGTAGCAGACCAACCGCTTGTTGGAAGCTCAACGGTGCCTGTATAATAATTGCCATCTCTTGCAGGAGAATCCATTTTTGAAATTCGAGGAGCGCAACTTTCCTGTGTTCTTCCCCAATTATCTGAATCTGCACCTAAAGCTCTAAAAAATAGACCTGCGTAAGTATTAGTGACATCCTGCCATGTCAAAGTAGGCCAAAGAGTACGAGGACTTGGTTGGTTATAATATTCAATGTAAATAGAACCAATTGGAACAACTCTCGAATTAACACTTGAGAGTTCAGATTCTAATTTGGCTATTTTATGACGATGCTCTATAATTTCTCTTACTGCATCTTCAATTGTCCAACTGGGAGTCGTTTGACAAACAAAATTATTTGCTTTGCGACAATTGGCATCATACCATCTAGAATTAATTTCTTTGGCATTAGGAGGCTTCAATTCAATGCAGACGTTTGGATCAGTAATATTTCTAGGATAACCTTCAGCCCAATTAGTATAACTTAAAGCTTCGCCATCATACCACTGAAATTTTTTTATTTCTTCATTATATTTTGAGCCAATCCATACATTGTTGTAGAAATCAGAAAGCATATCTGCCACAAAAGCTTCTATGTCAGGTGATTTGATCATGACTAATGAAGGTTTGTACATTGTATCTCCTTGAGTAGAACAGAATTCTATAGCATCTTCATGAATCAAAAAATCGTTGAAAAGTTTGAGACACAATTCATCTTTGTAGCTAATCCAACCTGCTTCACATGTAGCTCCATCTGATTTTAATGAAATTATATCTTACTAACTAGTTAGTTTTGACAACTATAATAAATATTTGAGACTTTATATTTCTTTACCTGTACTTGCACAATGCAAGATTATAGCAGTCAAAATAAAAAATAAATTTTTCATTACGTATTACACTCAGCAAAATAACTTATAATATAACTTGTGAAAGACCAAATGCAATCTATGACTTATTTCGCTTGCTTTTATACAAACCATTTTTAAATCCTTCAAGTATTTTATAGATTAAAATTGCACATTGATTCTATATCAGGTGTTGTTTTAATTTTTATATCGAGATACAAAATATGCCGACAAAGAACCTACTTTAAAATTAAACATAGACTTCCACTTTGATGTTTTAAACACTCTGGAAAATTCCACTGCTTACAAACAGGATACAAAATTAGTCATTATTTGGGAAGTTCATTTTAAACAAGGTTAATTCCTTCGCCCACATGCTAGACATTTTTTACTATTTTTAACCTTTAAACTTTACTATCTAAATTTCATTCTATGATATCAACTAAATAAGTAGCAACAGATCTGGAAAATTCCAGTTCATTCAGCACCCACGACTCATTTAAATAAAGTGCAACAAGAAAAATGTGTCAACGACTTAGCATGTCACAAAAGCTTTCAACTTAAGAAAGTTGCAACAAATTTCAAAGTAGTATACCATCATGATATATATAATAAATATTTTCAAGTTATTTATTATATGTTATAGTAATATTGAGCCGACAAACATCATGCTATCAGAATTACTAAAGTACATAGAGAAAAAAGGAGGACACTTGTGTTTTTCTTGGCTATCAACAACTTATCTGTCTATCAACAATGCATGTTATGTTATACCAGTTGCGACTAGAGGTATGTTATGATGACACTAGAAATTGCTCTGTAAATATTTTATAGGTTCAAGCCACACCAACAGTAACATCAACAGCTTACAATTATCCGAAAATTGAAAACATTTAGTCTTGTATTTATTGATATTTTCTCTGTCCAATTTGCTATAAAATATTTACACACTTTTTTCAAGACTTAACGTACTAAAAGCTTGTTTCTGTACAATATTACATATCTCATTTTCTAGATAAAAATGCTGTCCTATATAATGTCATTGTCACTTTATTGTGTAACTCTGGCATATCATATCAGCACGTGTCAGGCATGATATCTCTCAGGTGGTGAAATATATCACATAATATAGAGTGGCTAGTAATAACACTCAAGTGAAATGACTCTGTATTAATAAAAAAGACTTTTTGGCAAAAGCTTAAACTGCACATATTATTACACACTTGCATATTTCTCCTTCACTTTTTCTTATGCACGGCTATCAAATCTAGTTGAATGAGCTCCCATATATTTTTGACGAGCGATATATTCCACAAAAAAATGTTCGTAGGAGGAGAAACAAGGTAAAACAGAAGCTCGTGTGTCAATGTACTTTTTCCTGCTTTTATATATTTCCCTATTTCACTCACTCTCTTCTTGTCAACTCTCTGATTATAAGTTGCAAAAAGAGAAATAATGATTCAACATATAAATTTAATGTGGTCGTTACCACTTCTCACTACTCTACTCTCTATATACACGTCAATAACTAAAAAGTAACGACAAACTTGGACTACCTGTAGACACTTTAGTCAAAAATTGTTGCCAACTATAAAATATTAAAAGAAAGCTAAAAACTGTATTATAGCCAAAACTTTAAAAATTTTATGAGTGAAAGCTTTATTTTAAGGCAAACCTTCTTGCCAAAGCCAATAAATGTGTAGTGCATAAAAATAAAAGTAGTATTTGTGCTTATGCTACATTTCCTTAAGAAAGAACTTGACCATTGCCTACATACTTCCGTTGGTCAAAATATTTGCAATTTGCATGCCTCAAACGTTTTAGTGGTGAAGAGTGAGCGGAAGTGACAAGAAAAGAGAGGCACTTTGCCTCTCTCCAAAGAAAAAAAAATATATGTGGAATATTTATACACCGAAAAGACTCTGTGTGTCGATCTGTTTTGCTTTTGTATGGAAAATGGGATATGCAATGCCTATATATGCTTTTATATAATATGACATGACAGGCAACGATTAGTTTTCGGCTCAACGAGTATGTACTACTCTCTCTTACTGAGTGAAGAAATGAGAACGCCTTGAAACTTGAAAAAAATATTGAAAGATGTTTGACAGGAGTGTGTATAAGCTCACAATATGTATTCTATATGCAGTGTGGGAGGTATTTTGTAATCTTTTTAGCATGCATACAATATATATTGCTTCCTGTGTTCCATATAGGTATATAGGATTTCATCTTTACTCTCTTTGCAATGGTTGAAAAGTTTTGAGTCTCTCAAAACTTTTCAATCCACCACCGCTAGACGAGGTAGAAAGTAGAAACAGTAGAAAGTACTCAAAAAAACTGAAACATGAAATATCATTACATATGAAAAAAGGAGAGGATCCTTTTTGTAGGTACTTCCTCTTCAAGTATTTCTCTACACCCTTTAGGCTGACTGACTTTGACGTTTTTATACTAGTGAAATATTTCAGTTTAGAAAGTATCATCGTCTAGTTTCTAGTTGATGTGATGCGTTATAGATCTGTAGAGAAAGAGATGAAACAAAGCAATATTTGAAACTATCTTTTACATACATGGCTAAGCTTACATCATCATTTCATTGTTTGCTCTATTTTCTGCCTCGCCAGATACACAGTGTCTATATACATGTATAGAGTAAGCTAGTAGAGATATGTCATTATATATCTCAACCATTACTTATAAGTACCTTCTATATCCTACATTGTTAAATGTCAGTATAACACAGTATTATAGTAGACAATTACCAATTATGCAATTGTAGAAATTCGTAGTAGTAGTAGTAGTAGTAGTATAGGTAGAGCTTAGAGAGACCACCTTTATTATTTAGTGTATACACATTTTCCTATTATTTTGTAGTCGTCAATTATTTACAGTACAAATTGAATTGATAGGCTGTAGTAGTAAAGAATAGAGCTTATACACTAACCTAATAATTTATATTTGTTTTGTCTGTTTATTGACACAAACATATCAAAAGTGTAAAGCCATTGCATATAGCATACGCTTTTATACTTGAAGCCAAAAATACTCCATGTTTCAAATAAAATCTTTTATTTGTGTAACTTTAACCTACCAACAAATATGAAATGGCTTTAGGCCCAAAAAAATCTACTTTGCCTTTCTTTTTTTTGTTCGGCAGCAGCTTATATTGTAGTAATATGTAACGATTTTTCAATTCTTCTTTTTTCCTTCTGGAGTAACTTTCTCTTCTCTGAACTTTTTGTTTCTACTTTTCTACGCACTATATACAACTCTCGTACAACTTTTTAGCTCAGAGTGATTTCCAAGAAGTTTTCTTCCTTTCCTTTAGTACAAATTGTAAAGGTATATATAGTGTATGCTAAAGCCTTCCACATAGGTACATAACAACATCACAATTCACTTACATTCTACATTGATTCCACTGTGTACACAATATGTACTACTAAACTAAACTCCTATGCATTTACATCACCATCAACTACATATTCTCTCTCTTTCTCTCGTAAACTTGCTTCCAGAACACACATAGAACAAAAAATCAATTATTCATTTATACTCTGTATATAGAAGTGTATGTACTCCTTCGTACTCTTGTTGTTATAAAAAAAGTAGCAATGTAATGTAATGGAAGAGGAAAGAAAACCTGTGAGAAAAAAATCAATATTCACTTGCTAAGAACACACAACTCAAGAAGAGATATATGTGTACCATAAGAATGTGCAGCAGGTAAAAAAACATTGACATTTTTTCTTGGACGCATATTTATTATATTTTCTTTCTGTCTCCTGCTGAGAGAAAGTGGAGGAAGAGCTTCGTGCAAAAGCTTGCATGAGCAAATAACAATTTGGTTTTAATGATGTATTTAAACAACAGAGTTGACAACTATATAATGTTATATATGTTGCATGATACATATAATTATACAATTTGTTTCAAGTTGTTTTGAAACTTTAGAAAAGAAATTAGGAGTATTTCTACTTTTTCCAAGTTCAGTTAATTGAGAGACAAATAAACAACAAGGAGATGAGTTGGAAGGCAAAGAGTCTAAAAAGAAATTTCAAGTGTTTCTTATAGAATAAAATTCTGTGTAAAAAACTTTAGATCGTGTGCTGCTACTACTACATAGTATACAAATGTAGTACATAACGAGTCTACCAGTAGGAAAAAACTTTCCTATTTTTCTTCTATGCACTAGTAGGAGTAGTTCAACAACATTGAGAGAAAAAACTTTGTGCAAAGAGTTTTCCTTAATTTGTTACAAATCATTCCTCTGCTTGTTTCTTTCCCCAAGGAGAAATCTAATAAAGGTGCGAGTGTGAGAGATGAAGAGAGAAATGGTGAACGTATAAAAATGAGATCTTGAGAAAGTATATAGTGGAGAGCAAATGAAAGTTGGGCATAAAACTTATAAAAGAAGAAAGTATAACTCTCTCTCTCTTTCTCTCATTAGTTACACTACGTACATATTAGTATCTTAACCAAGACTTTCTTTTTCACTTTCGGTTTGAGTTCTCGCCTACACTTTTTTCTACTTCTTCGTTTGCAGTTTAATACTAGTTAGTCCCGAAGGTTGTTGAGAAGACTGTCTTGAGTTTTAGTAAAGACCTGTTGCTACTAAAGAGAAAGTGAGTAAACATTGTTTTTAGTCAAGGTGCCATTATCTCTACATCTCTGTCTACTAAAGTTTAGTCCACCAATAAGAATGACACTGAATGCCATACTGTCTTAACTATTACAAAAGTCTATACTACAACCATGCATCATTGCATTACACTAAATCCTAAGACTTTCCTTCGTCCACCACAACTCTTGTAGAATATTTCAAGACCTAATGATAGATCCTATATATAAAATCAATAGACGGTAACTTGAGTTTTTTTTGAGTTGAAGACGACGATCATTTGACAAACGTGACAAGAATTCTTATATATATAGTATCCCTTTACACTAAACTACCTTCGAATGTACACACAACATAAAACCAAAATGGTCGATGAGAGCTTAAGAGAAATATGACGTAAAATACAGTCACACATTTTCTTTCCTTAGAGCTTTCTCTCTCTCTCTCTTCTACGTGTCACTTTTGTCTCAGGTAGATATTGTACAAAATATCTACAATGTACCTGTTGTCTTGATATTTCATACTCACACAGACTTGCATCTAAGGTATTAAATTAAAGACTAAGGAAAATGTTGTACGTGTGTTGAGAATATGATACTTGGATACAAAGTCTAAGGAAAGAGACATATAATGGCAATGCAGTAGCAGTAAATCATGCTGAACATTGAACATGGCGTTCTAGTGCTTACTTTACATTAGTTTGACAATCTCATACTATATGTAGTCTAAGCTTTAGGTTTCACAAGGTCTTTCTCTTTTCTTATTTTGCCGTGTGTGTAAGCAAAAAAGTGTAAACGAAAGCACATTTTCACCAAC
>VCNE01003908.1:0-15577 GCA_009869805.1 Oncopodura yosiiana | reverse complement strand
AGCATGAGAATATATATATATATATACATAACTCAATAAAGTTAAGTCTTCAATGTAAATACAATATAGAGAGAAAGAAAGAAAGGAGACATATAATATATATGTTACCGTTTGTATGTATACCTAGTTTGTATATATGTAAACTAGGACGTGTTTGTTCTGTTTTGCATATATTGTAACTAGTTTGTATGTATGCGTACCATCTAAACAAAATAAAAAGCTGAAAGAAAACATTTTAAAGCTTAAAGTCGTATCTAAATCTACCTTAGATCAATTAAAAAGTAATGAAATATTTATTCTCTGATATTTTAATTTTGTATTACACATAATATACGTATATTAAGTTTTACAACAACACGCTTGCACTTGATGCAAATATTAAATTTGAACTTAATTATCTCTAAAAATTACTGGTTACATACATACAAACTAGCTACTATATATGCAAACCAGAATAAATACATGCACCCTAGCCAAGTGGTTTACATATATACAAACTGGATACTGTATATCCATACAAACGGTAACATATGTATAATATATAGATACAGTCTATAATATTCCAACTAAACTTTTGATAGATACATCGAGTAGTACTAACAGTATTTGAAATCGCATATTAATCAAATAGAATTTGGCATGTGCAATATCGGTCTGCATACAAATATGCTGTCACTACTCAACATGATTAATGACAGAAGAATATGATTTTATAGAAATTTCTCTCTTTTTACCCTCAGACTTTCTATTGAATCATTGTCGTTTGCGGGACATAAATTAAAATTTGCTTTGTGTCCTGCTTATATGTGATAAACCGATGATATTTTCCTTTCCAACAACTAACTGAAGGAAGGGAAAAGAGAAAGAGAGAAAAAGAGAGAGAAAAAAAAACTTTTATAAAAAAAGAGAGACAGTCACATAGCAGCATCAGAAGTGAGACTGGAAAGAGAGAATGACATCAGCTTTTCTGTGGAAGATTGATGTGCAGCACATGGCAGCTAGTAGTTTGTGATATACTCTTAATATACATATATTACCTATCACGTCAGTAGTATCAGTGGTGAACATGATATTGAAGGCACAAAACAAATCTTTAAAAAAATTCTATTTCCATAAGTATTATTTTGAATCCCCTTATATTTTTTGTCATTGGAAGCTAATAACATCTTTACTTCGTTCTCTTCTCAGTACGACAGTATATGCACTATTATGCATTATATTATTTTCAAATATTTTCTTGGAATAAATATAAATTGAATATATATCTAAAAATGTATAAGCAAGTGAAAATTTATTAAATATCTCAATACTCAATTCTTTGAATTAATACATACACATAGCACTAGATTGTAGTACAGCAAGTTATAGATAAATGCAACTATAGGAATTAGTGTATTGTAATTAGTTTTATACCTACATAAAGGAGTTTGAATAAATCTCAGTTGAGTATTGTTTGTAGTAGCACAACTGTAAAATAAAGGTAGATATTGTACATAGTTTTGATACATTCTAATAAATAATACTATGCACATATTCTATATGTATGATTTTTCTCACTCAATACAAATTAAATCTATACCTTGTCAGTCAAGTAAAATACAAAACATATTCGTCTTAACTCAGGGCAGTACATAACACATAATAATTGTAGTACACATATATTATGTCACAGAAAAGAAGAGGAATATTTATATGTAATAATTTTATTCGTATTAAAATTGATATACAAGACCATTTTAACTTAAGCAGTAGCTAAAATATCGCTTCTTCTCAACATAATGATGCGTAATGTGCATATAATAGCGGTCGTTTTATATTGATAGCTGTCATGTCAGCATTAATTTGTACAAAAATTTAGTGGTCAACTATATTTGAATATTGGTATGAATGACTTACAAAATTACTAGAAAGCACATGCTAAAATATAATCTGTAAATTAGCACAGACATATGTTACTACTGTATATGGCAGTATTGAGTAAATATCGGAAAAATCAAAAGAGACTATGGAGTGTGATTATTGATTAAGTATTCGTTGCGTGTTTGAGCATATCGTTTTGTCGGTAATGTAAGAAAGTGACTACAAGTGATAGAGAGAGAGAAGACTTGGATTAGAAAAATTATATGAATAAAAAGGCAACTTTAGAAACAGAACACATAGGATTTAAGTATCGTCTTTTCTCGTCACTTTATGTCAGTGACTACTAACGCCAATGCCACCAAAATGTTATACAATAGCGCATACAAAGTCTAAAAGTTTAATAATAAGAAAAAAGAACGACGGAAGACAGAAAGAAAAAAGGAGAGCAGGGCTATATGCATCTAATGTAGTTCTTTGGCTTTGCATACAATACAAGTTAAACGTTGGTGAAGAAAGAAAAGGAGCAAGAGCACTAAAAAGGATTTCCTTTTGTGACAAGTAGCATGCAAAATATAATATGAAAAATAAAATCGAGAAAGAAAGAGAGAGACACACACACAGAGAAAATTATTATAATAGTTATACAATACACAATTTCTTTTTGCTTTCTTGTTGTAATAAGTTTTTAAACTTTGTTATAATATTTATGTGTGTCGTCTAAAGGTCTAAGAACTTTGCATTTATTATTTTGCGGATTTTTCCATTTTTAATAGGATCGTCACCAAAAACTCTACGTCTCTCTTTTCTCTTTCACTCAGCTTGCTTTTGCCTTATAAAGAATGATCCCTTGCATTAATCATTCTTTGACAGCGAGTCTTCGGGAATCACATCCATCAACCATTCGGATCTCCGAGTATATATTCTAAAAAAGGCTTTACCAACAGTCAAACTATGATATACTTATATATATATATACTTTATGTGTTCTTCTGTGGTAGTTTACACTTTTACTATTATATACACATTTATACTACTTAGAAGCAAAACAGAGAGTAGAGCAACAAAGAGTGTGAGAGAGAGAGACGAGAGTGAAAGGAAAAAGATTTTAGCTCAAACTCTTTCGTTGACTACACTGCTCATAATTTCAGTTTTCTAACACAGAGAGAGAGTGTGTGTATCTATAAACTGTATATATTATTATGTATACAGAGAAATAGTTCTTACTTCAAGTTTCTCCATTTTGCCTAATTCTCATTCCTTTTCCCTACAAATCGAGCGAACAATATGACACAGCAGCTTCTTTACCATAGCCAATGATGTCATTATTCACATATAAATTGAATATAGATATATCTAGTGAATAAGTGTAAGGCAGAGCAAAGAAACAGCATTCACTCACTGATTTCATATGGAGATGCTGCTCCTGTTTCAATTTATCATCGTACAGGTTCTTTTGTCATTTCATTTTCTCTTTTACAGACTTTACACCACGAGCCAAAGCTCCTTTTCCTTGCCACATAAAACTTTCTTGTCCCACAAGTTTTCTCTCTCTTGTTGTTGTTGTTGTCTGTCACTCTCTCTCTCTAGCTCTGATTGCAGACAATATCTTCCACTATACTACAAATACTTGAGCATTCTACAAAATTCACTTTTCAACTATGTTCTGCCAGTTATTAATATCAGACTGATATCTCTCCTCTCTCTATCATCATTTCTATTGTGTATTTACTTGTGTGCATATAATACTACTCTTTATATTCAAATTTTCCATAATCGCTTTCCAATAATTATATATATATATATATATAGATATCAAAATTTCATCTCCTCTGAATGTATATATTTGTTGTTGCTGTTGCAAAGATGAAAAAGCGAGATAAAATTTAATAAATTATACATGTTGCCAGAAGCACATTACATTTATTGTAGTTGGAGCATTGAGAATGACTGAGACAGTGAAACAGAAGATAAACACAGATAGATCTCTCTCTCTCTCTCTCTCTCTTGCATCCCCCCAAAGTCTCAAATTCTGACGAGTTGTTTCTCTTTATGATATGCTGATCTTAATACCACTACTAGTGTTAGTATTTCCACATACATCCTCTCTTCCCTAAATATGTATCGCTGAAAGGAAAGTTTTTAAATTGAAACTCAGACTTTTGGAAGTATTGAATAAAGTAGAGCAAATATAAAGTGACGAGAGAGAGAGAGAAAGAAAAAGAGATAGAGTATAGGAAGGAGAGATCAGAACATAGTGAAGAGAGAAAATCACTATTTTCTATACTGTATTGAGTATATGTTCGACATTTTTAAATCGAGAAGATGGAATTGGAATTTGGAATTGTGTGATGTTTTTTATATATGACTAAAGGAAGTAATACCCAAGAAGTTTCTTTCTGTAAACTTGGATGATATTTTCTTCTAGCGTGTAATATAGAAGTATAAATCCTAAGAAGTAAAGTATATCATGTACACATATTCATCTATCTCACTATGCATAAATGTATATATTCAACAACATTTTTACTTCTTTTTTACCATGTATAAAAATATGGTTTATTTCACCAAGAGTAAGCCAGGCAATGCAGTGTAGAAGTATATAGAATGGATCAGTGGTTCGTTTTGTTGAGTTGAAGTTGAAGGGAATTTTCACATCAATCTCTTTTTCCTTAGGCATATACACACACGTATACCTATATATATATATTATGTACATATAAGAAGATACTTTATTCAGAGCAAATCTTATATTGGCTTTTTTCTTCTGTAAAAATATCAACTTGCTATTGGAAAAAGGAAAGTGAATATATATCATGTACTAGTTAGAACTAGATATATATATATATATATATATATACATATATACACTGTTAAGATATTTATACAATGCTATCTATTTACACGAAGAAAAAATAAGTCATATGTAAAATCTCGTGCACGAATGAAGTGAATAGTTTTCAGTTGCTATTTTGTTGAACATAATTCGAATGTGGTGTGATACTGATAGTAAAAAAGGCAAAGCATATTGTGCAATGTAGAATTAGTGATATGATAAAGTATAAAAAAGTAAAGTGAAGAGATAGATATATTTTTGAATATATTCTTTGCATGCTAATCTGTCGGCATTTTGACTGAAGTCGATTGTCAGTATATAATATACTTTATATAAAAAGGAGAGGAGAAAGAAAGAAAAAGAAGAAGGGAGAAAATTGAGAGTACGGAAATGATCTGCGAGGAAGCCAAGAGCCTCATAACCTCAGATTCATCCATCTGTTTTCCAATACCAATACTTGACATTAATGCATATGACATCTGGAATTACCTCTTTTCCATTTTCACTGTTATCAGAAGTTAGACTGTTACAAGTAAAAAAGAGAGAAAGAGAGTGAGACCCTACAGCCCTCGACTAAACATAGCCTACTTTTATATATATATATATTTAAAAAAACCAGTCCGACTTGATAGGTTCATAAAAAGCTATCTTCAATGAGTCAGAATCCATCTGTACTATATTGATAAAAATTTGAAAAATGGTTATTTACACTAGCGCTCAGTGCACTGTGCTTTTTTATAATGTGTGGGTTCTATAGTAGGAGCTACTAGCGAGCTATACAATGTGGCATTGAGTCAATGGAGAAAAATCATAATTTCCATTTCCTGTGTAAATATGCATCTTCTTAATACATCACTTCTCACTGCTTTTTCTCTTTCTCATTGGGGTTGCATGCATCATTATTCATCGTATAAATTGGAACTGGCTTCGTCACTCATTCTAATATTTTCTAGTAGTATATATACAATTATATACATATATATGCATTGGTTACATTCGCTTTAGCCCGTTAAATTTTTAGAGACTACTACATCTACTTATTTTTAGAGCCAGTGTTATGCCAAATGTAAAATTACTTTATTAAATTGTTTTAATGTTTCATTATATATCTTCTACACACAACTTTAGTGATCAAACAAAATGATTTTACGTCTTTCTACTTCTTTGTATTAAGATAATATATGCATTCAGTCTCTTTTAAAATAGTCTTGTCGTCATCTAAATCTTCCACTCATTTCATTCGCTCCAACACCAACCACATAAACTTGGTTTATAAAAAGTTTTTCCCCTTTTTTAACCTCCATAATCTTTAATGATAAGCGTCTGATACATATACATATTATTAGTTAAAACGAAAGAAGTGAATAATTATACAATAAAAGGAAAATGTACTAACCAAGATTTTTTGTGCTTCTGCAAACAAACAATTGTGACAAAATGATATTAATTAATAAATCCAATTAATCTTTCTTCATATAGCTTAATGTTGTCAATTACACAACGCAAAGTAAAAAAATCTGGAGGTGTAATTTCCTTGAGAAAGTTAATTTTTGTGCCATGATGCAAATCCTATGTAAATGGTTCTTAACTTTATGCGTCAATGCCAATTCTATATTTGTATGTTATAGTTCTTCACATTTTTGTAATAGTTTTTGATCTCTTTTGAATTTGACGACAGTTAAACAAGTTTTCACTTTATGATTTCTGTAAAATAATGCCGAATTTAATTCTGTGCATAAACACGGGTGTATATATATTCATATTACACAGTGATAACACTAATGCTTGAATCTTAAGTACTCTATAAAGTGTGTGAGTTGAGGAGCACTCAAGAAAAATGAAGTCAGCAAGTTATCATTTGTAGCAGATAAGATAAGTGTGTTGGAGTCAAGGAGCCATATGAATAAGAGAGATAAAGAGTAAAGGGTTAAGTAGAAGTAGAAATCCTCATCATATCACCCTCGCCTCATTACCTAAACCAGTAGTGTAGTGTATGTAATCTTTTTGACTAGACAGACACGATGGTTGCTTTTTTCTTCTTCTAGTTTCACCTCATCTCCATCTCACTTACTTATATTACATGTGTCACTTGAAAGTAGTCGACAAATTTTATACATAAATTATACCAAAAGCTACCAGTCAGCACTTTTGTATAATGCTCTTTTCTCGCGACTTTACTCTGGAGTATTTACATTCTTGTGTAGTAGAAAAAAACCCTTTCGAGATTTCCAAGAAGCAAATAGTACATGTTGTAATGCAATGATACGCGTGTAAAAGCTTGTGCGGTTCACCAACTACAAAAATCCCATGACCCTTGGGACTACTAGATAGCAATATGTTTAGAGGAGCTCTTTTTACCCTTCGCTGATTGCAAATCATATGTCATTCTTGATTTTCAGCGTATGCCTCGTCTGTCGCTTTTTATATTATGTATAAGACTTCTCAGCCTAATGTGCTTACACCATATGAGATTCATTTATGAGCCTCATCTTATTTAGTCTCGATGACTTGAGTAAATAGATTCTCAGTTTTATGTTGTTTCAACATTATCTCAACTTATCTCAACAACAACTAAGAGTTGTATGTAAATGTGTGAAGATATTAGATATTTTTTTAGACTCGATGATTTCCCTGTTTGATTATAAAATTTTAGATTGTATTTTGTCACTTGTCTATACCTACTTTAAAGAAAATCATGTTTTCATGGAAAATATTTTCATGATGCATAGAACAAAGTCTTGAGCGTTGAGTAACTGTTAGGACTTTGAGCTCCTCTCCTGAATAGTTTCCGACACTTGCACCCTTGTTGTATCATATATTACTATGTTGAACTCATAGAGAGCGTTCGGGGCTTCTTATACAATTGAAGGTAAAGCTTCTCAACAAAGTCGGTAACAGTCTACACTTTCTGGATAAGATATTGTGAAATTGTATTACATATTACTTTCAATCTTGATACCGTAGATCACAAAACCAATGATTAGATCAAAATTATTTCCTTTAGATTTTTATTGTAGCTCTTATGGTTGTTGTAAACGTAGCTTATACAATGAGATATTTTTTATTTAAATTTTTGATATATTTACTAAAAACATCTAACTATGATACATATGTAGCCACTACTATTATACTCAAATTGTCCCTTTAAAAAATTGTCTACACATTTCTTGATAGAATAGAGGATCAAGTTATTTCAGTCAGTACATATGTACAAAGATGAGGCGCTGATTTTTTGCTGCTCTCTTTCCCCATGAAGGAATAAACATTAGATACGAGCTGCTGAAAGAGTTTAAAGAAGAAATGCATCGTATTAAATTATTTTTCATCTGTATTACATACATCTCATAGATATTATGTATAGTATATGAGCCCCATAGTTAATGAAGTGCATCACTGTAATACTTCATAAACCACTGATTGAATGCTGAATTAAATTATTGTATAGTTGATGAATGAGTTGATCATTGTAAGAAAAGAAGACGAGTCAGAGCTTTATGTAATATAACGGCTTCATAATAGAGACCATTTAAATGTTTGTCACACTGTATTATGAATGTTAGTGTATGATGATAATATTTCTTCTCTTCATCTAGCAAAGAAAGATGGGCAAAAGTGAGTTAAAATAATGTACACGTGAGATGTGATAGTTCCTATACTCATTTTGTAGGTTAAAAATCTATCATGAGCAAAGAAGTTACGTTATAGTCAAAATATTATATAGAAGATGAATACATATACAGAGAGTATAAGTCAGTCTTATAGAGAGAGATATATGTATTTTATATATGAAGAAATGATGGTGGTTGGATAGTTAGTAATAAAAAGGACATCAGTGGATGATGTTACATCAAAAAACAAGAAAAAGGTGTTGATCGCCTGGTTTGAATGAATTATTCGCAAGTTTTTGATCTTCACATAGTCATATAGACTTTGCAATTACAAGTTCAAGACAATCAAAAGTCCTTTTCCTTTTCAATGTATAAAGAAGAAGATTCATATAACAGAAAACTACACAACATGTTAGGAGATTTTGTTCCTCACTCAACGTTCCAAATGACACGTTTGGTTTGGGTAAAGGAGAAGACACAAGAGAACAACAGAAAAGTAATTTGGATGGAAAGAGTCAAGTCATATATGTATGAAGTATACAGGGAACAGAGAAGAAAAAGGTGAAGACACAAACAAGAACAATGAAGCAGAGTTGTTGAGAACAATTTTTCTTTCAAAGTAATATTTTCTCATCTATACACCGGTGATGTGGTCTGCCCTACTACTTTATGTTACAGTATGCAATAGAAAAGTCATATTTGTCAACAGTGTTTATGTAGCACATATCTCTCTACTCTCTTAAACTTCAAACTTATTGTCATTAAAAGAGTTACTGTAAAATTAGAAATAGTAAATAAGATTTAATTAATTAATTAAAAAATCAATCAATACAGAATATGTATTGATGAAGAACTTATTGGTAATTAAGAAATCAGTTTTAAAACTTTGGTCCCTTATACTTCAATAAAGTTCAAAGTATTTTTGTCTCACTAACTATAAGTAGACTCAAATAAATTGATATAGGACTTAATTGAAGAATGTAAAGGTCAAACTTAATTATTATATTCCTACATACTGTAACATATAGAAGAAGAAGTAAACTTGAAAAAGTAGAAGGGTGAAATTACTGGAAGGCATAGAGAAAAGAAATACAAGAGAGAGAGAGAGAGAGCATTCATCCACCATGACTCTTGAGGAATTGAGGAATGTAGTCGTCGTCGTTCTTGTTGTTGTTATGTTATAATACGACAAAGTTTTTTGGGGGGCTTCTTCTTCTTCCCTTCGTCTTCTTACCTGTTCAATTTGGCCACAATCTAAAAGTTGGCTCAACATTTTCTCTTCGTTGATGTAGTGTTACCTTGCTTGACGAGGAGAGGAGACGCTAACGTGTTTTTCTCTCTCGGGATTATTATTATTGTTGATTTGTATTGTGTTCTTCAAGAAGAGCCTCTTGTTCTATGTTTTTTTATCACACGTACACATTGTGCTTTAAAAGTTATAGATTCTATGCATTACACTATAAGCTAGACTATACACAAGAGTTCAATACACGTTATCACATTGCTATTACATTACATTGTTGTTGTGTCTCCTGTGCTGTTCTAAGTGTACTCACTTTTTTGGAGATTTTATTTTTTTTTATTTGTTTTTGAAGAAATCTCATCTCAATACCAATCAGTGTGCTGTCCACTAATGCTCTATAGTGGTGTGTATCAATTCTTATATTAGCACAATGCCGGTAAGAAGAAGAATTTGATGTTTATTAGTACTATTGTCACTACCGGCTGTTGACTTCCTACTACTGCTGTTGGTTGACTCTTTATACATAGTCGTTTAACTCTTTCGCATAATCATCTATTGCATGTCTCGTTCATGTGCTATTAATGTCATATCCGCAAAGTGCATAAGACAAATATTATTGATAGAAGCGGTCTATCTAGCTCCTTTTTGAACTTGAGAGAATTTGTTGTATATATTTATTTGTTATTATAACATAACTAGCTACTCAATGACTTTTGTATTACTGCTATATGTGAAGTGACAAGAAACTGTCAAAAAAGAATCAACTTATCTGGTAACAATTTATAGTGACATGTTCTATGAATGTGATTTTCTGAACTTGACTTGACTGATTCTTCAAGATTTTCAGACTGCATTTGTTTCTTTTTTCATATAATTTAACGTGGGTGTTGCATGATACTGGCTTCATTTTCTTGAAGGTGGACATATGACCTGAAATGCTAATTCTTGTCATAAAGAGAAATATCCTCACTAAATATCACTTTATACATTGAATTCAACATAAATATATTTTGTATATTTCTATAAGGTGCATCACACTAGACAAAATGATGTTGAACATGGTATTTTTACAAATTTAGTGGAATAGTAGATTCAAAATATGATTCAGTTCAACAAAATGAGAATTCATAGCTCTATGACCCTTTACATATTTTATAATAGACCCATGTAATAGATTGATCTATAAATATGCTACATATTTGACTAATAATCAGGTTCCAATATGTTAAAATATAGCCCTGGCATTGTGTGAAAGTTTAAAAATGATATACACAGCATCATTTCTTTTTTATAAAGGGTAGTAGATATGTAATTGCCTCAGATGTCTTTTTTTTAGTAAAAACATATATATGATCACGTACTTTACTATAATAGTTTAGTGTACTCATTTCTTAGTTATATGTATATATTATATTCTTCCTTCCAGCTATAGTATCTTAATAGAGAGTTTGTGTAAAGTTAGTCAAAATGTAGTTTTTCATACAAGTTGCATGAGTTGAGGGCACAGTCACTTTTGTATTCAAGTCTACATGTCATACTATACTTACATATATGTAGTGATTATTTGATACTTTTTTATGGGTGGCCAGCGGACAATTCCTAATATTAAAGATCTTTTTTCACAAATCTACATACATAGGCTTGAGGTGAAAAGAAATGTGTGTATATATGTATACATTACATTAAATGCTAACTGAAAGTGGTCTTTCTTAGCTTTCATTATGAGATCGCATCTCGTATTTCTATTAATTTATGTATTAGTTGTACAACATTTTCTAAGAGCAAAATATTTTATTATATATTTTCAAATATTGGAAAAGTATACATAGTTTTAAGAAAAAATATCTGAGTGTAGTAAATGTATCAACAGGTGGTTATCGGCTGGATAAAATATCTAAATGGATTCACGACGACGACGACGACGAAAGAAAAAATTATACGGACAGTCTACAAAACATTTCAATTTATAACTTTTCCAATTCGTGGAAATTTTTAGATATACAAATCCGTATGTGTAATAAAAAAATGTCAAAAAACCTTTTTCATTCTTTGCCTGCTAGGTCCTAATACCAGACACATGCATACAAAGTTTAGCTGTACAAATTTAAAATATACCTAAGGTAGAAAAGTTATTATTATTATGGGCGACGAATGACCGAAGCTTTTCTTCCTTACTTAGTTTGTTTAATTCTTCAAAAACTCTCTGACTCCTTTTCTCTCTTACTCTCTCTCGTTCTTATACTCACTTTTACAGAGAATTTTATGGGGAACAAATGGGCAAAGATATTGACGATTTGTCGGCATACTTCTAAAGGTGGATAGCTAATGGCTTTTCTTTATTCTCTCCTAATTTGTCGTCTCTTCTGAGATTGAGGGAAGTTGTATATAGTAATATAAATACACCTGTGTGTGTCAATGTGTTTGCTAGAGGATAATGTCACCACCTGGGAATTGATTAAACAATGCTATAATAATAGTTAGAACGACTACTTTACTAAAAATTTCTAATTATGAAATATTCAATCACTTGAAAAAGTCTTTACATTGAAATGACACATATACAGATATATGAAACCTACTGCCATGTAGTACATACTAACAAAGCGTCATGCATGTAAATTAGCTATAAAAAATTATTTTAAATATTAAACATTCAAAGTTTCAAAGAGAGAAGATTATATTACATACTGCAACCAACTATCACCACAGCTATATATTTCCACTTTAGCTCAATGTATACACATATAAGAATTAAAGTTGGAAGGTATTGTATGAATGACTGTTGATTAAGTGAGAGTGAGTTTTAAAAATGTATGATTAGAGAGAGAGAGAGTAGTAAAACACTAATATGCGTGAGGTAGCCTGTGCTTCTTCTTGTAATAAAATGAGTGTTGGACAAGATATATAAAAATATTAATACCTCACATGAAGAAAGTAGAAGAAAATGTAAATATAAATAAAGATCTGTGTACCAAGGTGATGATGTGAAATGATGTACAAATATACTGATGTGGTATAGGTATATCGAAACACTATGTGTTCCGTGTGTCATTCTTCATAAGAAGCTTATATTCAATTCTACTTATATTTTTCGTTAATCAACAATCGATAAATTATGAAATTTTGACATTTTATACGTGTATATTAATTTTTTAGTAATTCGTATAATTCTTAAAACTTCTTGAGTAACGCTTTTAAACTAATTGCATGACAAGTTTCAAAAATTAAGGTCAACGTATGACCTCAGAAATTAATCTGAAAAAGGTGAGGTGAAATAGTCACAATCACATATTACATATGCTAGAGGGAAAGAGTAAAAATATGTTATATTATTATCAATTTTTACAGTGTTGAGAATATATTGTGTGCACAGTAGTCACATTTACACTCTATTATCAGTGCATACTCATTTTAAATCAATGCCCAATTGTACAAAAAGTGTAAAAGCTCAGCAAGTGTACCATTTGCTTTTAGTTTCAGAATGAATATTCATTTTGGTATTTTGTAGGTAGCTATAGAGACAGGTAGGAAGAAAGAGGAAAAGAATAGATGAAAGCAATAGATTTACAATTACAACAATATCTGTGTTGTATACAGCTCTTAAAATATGAACAAGACGTTACTTTTTCTTTGACTATATCTTTATATATATATGGCATTTTTGTCGTCGTCCTCTGTTATTCTTACACATGGAAGTCGTGAAAGGCGGAATATCTGTAAAAGACACCCCGGAGATTACAATAGATTTAACTTTCAACTCTTGCTACACACACACACATGCTTCAATTGCAGGTAGTTATGGTGTAGTAGTAGTAGATGAGTTCTTTTCTCTTACCTTCATCATCCAACAGTTAGTTGTGAGACCCAATGGACAAAAATTATGCATTAATGTAGAAAGAAAATGACAATTGACTGTTAGTAGTAGTAGCTCTTCTTTTTAAAATGACCTTCATATATACATATATATAGTGACATTTCATATATAGTAGTGACTTTGACCAAACATAACAAAACTTTATATCACAATAAACACTTAAAGTTCTTCCAAGAACAAACTGTTAAGTAAAGTTCACTATTGACCACGCACTGTTACTACAAATCTCTTTTAGACCCAACATGCTCATGAATTACTCTTTTCCTTCTTTTCTCAATCAATGCCTTTGTAATACAATCTGTATACAGAATATTTAGAGTAGAGGTATGCTACTATATAGTATAGAAAAGTGACAAGGACCGTGCAATTTCCAGAGAGTACCGTTAGTCTCACTATTCAATTTTCAACGTGCATCCATCGTGTATTATCTATAAAATACAATACAAGACCAATATCTTCGTATCATATTTGGAGGTCTATTCATGTCTTACACTAGTATGTGTAGTTGTCCATTCTTTTCTTCACCACAACAACTTAAAAAGCAAAAGAGTTGAGTTGAGTGCTAACTGTATACATATATTTAGCTCTTGAGTCGTCAATTCAATTATCAATTGTATAGATATATAGAAATATATAAAAGTCTCTCAACAAAACTCTAAAGCTTTTTCTCTGACTTTTTCTTGAAGGAAATATGTAGTCTATATATATAGTTGTGTTGTTAGTGTAGAAATGAGTGAGTGAGTGAGAATGGTTGTATCTAAATATATATATTCAACACCTTATCTTCACTTACCTTTGAACAATTTTCTTAATGACTTTGGTAAAATGGACATAGTCGTTGTAGTGTGACCGGATGGTTATTTATATACTTCTTACATTACTTACACTCCCTTTCTCATAGCATACCAAGTTTGCAGATTACGGTTGTATATTATATTATCGTTACTTTTATTTTTATTGTCCTTAAAGGCATTTCTTCTTCAGCTTAACGTGAGACTTAAAATGTCGTATTATTAAAGAGCAACGAATTGAATTTGAGTAGAAAAAAATAAAAATGGTATACAAATATATTTGATCCATTTTACCCATAAAATTATTTATAAATTGAATTTTAAATGTATTTTCAAACTCTCCTGTCGCACCTGTCATCACAAAAAGTATATCAATTAATTTAATGTCCGCCCGCCAAAGTAGTTCAGTCTAGTTTAGAAGATTATTGTCATAATTTATTCTAAATTTATAATATTATGCAGGAGTATATAGTAATAAGATTAAGAAGAGGAATAGTGAATAGAATAGATTTTTAACATTTCCAACTTTTAAGTTGGGTGACTTGTTTTAAGAGTGCAAGAGATAAATGTGGACACTGGACTAGAACAAGAGTTTGATAAAAACCCACTCTTCTCTGCTCTTCTTTCACACTGTATTTGGTTGTATATGATCAATTTAATGTCGCTGTCATTGTGTCGTAAGGTCTGATGAGTAGTCTCTCACTCTTTCTACACTCATGAAACAAGCTGCTAGTTCCCACCCCTGGTGATAATGAGCTCTATCTGAGCAATAAGATTGGATGAGTTTCTTCTTGGCTTGATTTTCTGGAATAGTGAATGTCATACACCTAGGTAGGAGGAGAGCTAAGAGAACTTGAGGAACAAAACTTGTATATTATATGTATCCAAGTAGATGAGACTCTCTGGTTGGTATCACAACACTCAATACTTTTATATCGACATGTCCATGAAAATTGATTACTTGTTTTAATATCGAAATACAATATGATCGAAAGCACCATATGATACAGATGACAGTAAATTACTGCTAATTGTCAATTTTTATTATTACTATTGTGGTCACTTTTACAAATTATTGTGAACACATTTTCTGTGTATTTCTACGAGAAACTTTGTAATTTCGATCATATAGCTTTTCGATCAAAACACTTTCGTTTATATTGTTTTCGAAAGGATTAGCAAGTACCACCTGAAAATCAAGAGTTGGAGTTCAATTATCTATACGTAATGTAATGTCTATAATACTACTCCTGCATATTGCTATAGTCCATGTAGACAATGTACATTAGTTGTTCACATATCTCTTTTATTACTGTATGTATATACTACATACTATGGCATGACAGAAAAGTATAAAGTTGCTTGGTT
>VCNE01003906.1:0-22995 GCA_009869805.1 Oncopodura yosiiana | reverse complement strand
TTTTTTTCAATTTTTTCAATTATTTCAATTCTTTCAGTGCAAAATTGTATTTTTTTCAAATATTTCAATTTTTTCACTTTTCACCTATTTTAAAGTGGTGAAAAATTTCGAAAAATTTCACTTGCAAAGCTTGCTCGTATTACTCGTGTAGAGAAAAGACATGAGGCTAATGGGCGTCCACCAGCAATTGACATTCCGCCTAATGGTTGGTCACAATGGTTGTGGATGTCTGATATATCTGGTCATCAAAGTAATAATGATAATACACTTAGGTTTCATACTGCTGGTTGTGAAGTTAGGCCTAGGAATATGACAATCAGAATTTGGAAGAGGACTGCTTAGATGAAGCAATTTAAGTTGTTCATAAAATAACAAATAAATACATTATGTAATTAGAGCAATAAAATTCTAATGGTTTGGCCTTATATATAATTTGCTGTGGGAATTCGATTCTTAGAAATGTAACCCGGAAGTTGAGAACTTTGCTATATGTGTTGTAGTAGTATAGTGTCAATCTTGTAACATCATTTTCTCCAGCATACATTTCATATAAAGTTTCTTAAAATGCATTTGCTTAGACTCTGGCTAAATTTAGTGGCTCTCATTTTCTGTAAGTTCTAAAACCTTAGACCTACTTGACCCATACAAATAAATTGATTGGTCCAAATTTCTTTTTAGTGAGCCAAGAAGCAGAGTCTGTAGTTCGTGGCAAATGGACCAAGGAGTTTCCATTTATGGTAATTGTGACGAAGCAAGAGAAATGGTACTTTAAATATTAAAGCTTTTCCTTATAAATTACTTTTAATTTACTGCATTTGATCTACAGTTGTAGAATACCAAAGGATCCCAATGTGACACCGTAAGCTAAAGCCTAAATATTACTATAATACCAATGCTAAATTAATTTCTACTAATTAATTTTAGAGCCATTACAATTGAACATGCTACCGGTACATTAATTAGCAGCCGCTACGTTCTAACATGTAACTGGAGTTTATTGATACGATAGCCTTTAAAATTCTAAGATGTAATTTATATTTAGTTAATCCTCGCAATTTGAAGCGTGGTGGTTGGCGAAGAGATTCAGGAACGATTCGAGTTTATGTACTAGAGAATGGAGAAATTAAAGGAAAGTTCTACGAAGCTGAAAAGTATATTGGCTACCCAAGTTCTCCAGGAATGATTGACTCTGGACTGCTCAAATTAAAAAAATGTGTGAATGGAATCAAGCCAGTTAATCTAGAAAAAACTAAAGAGTCATCTTTAGTTCAAGGCTCTGAAGTTTTGTTACTAGGTTTTGACAAAGTTCAAGGGAAAATTGGTGTGAGAGCTTTGGATACTACAATTTTAGCAAAAAGAAAATGTAGTTGGGCTAAAGTTGCTATGAATAAGAAATTAATGTGTGTTGCTGGTGAGTTAATTAAATAATTAAAATGGAGTCATTAGTTAAATTTTTGTTTAATTAGGCCCGACTTCTATGTGGTGTCAGGTAATAAATAATTAAAATTAGAAGAGCAATGCCATGTGATCTATGGCTCTAATTTGCCATAAGTTAATTACATATCGATTTAAATTAAATGTAGGATCATGGAGCTCCACTAATGTATAAAACGCCATCAGGAGTTTGGAAACAAGTTGGAATTAATGCTTATCATAATACTGGGAATCAACCAGCAGTGGATTTCACTAGAATTGCTGGTATACTGAATTAAATGGAAAAATAAGCTTATAACCAATAAATGAATTTTGATTGATAATTAGATATCTACTCATGGATCAAAGGAATTCTAGACAGTGATCCAGATGAAGGGAAACGATGCGAAGAGGAGGATCCACATAGCAAAAGTGGATCTGAAAGTGAAGAATCTGTAGAAATCACTACAGCCACACCTCCGTCTGGTGAGGAAGAAGAGCAAGTTGAATTGTAAAAAAATTGTTTAGTTAAATAGTTTACACACAGGAAATAAATAAATTGCTTTACTTTACAATGACTTAAAAATAAGACAATTTTTTGTCACTTTTCAATGTCACAGTATAGATTATTATTATTAGATAAGTGACGAGAACAATACTCTCACCTCCATTTGACAAGGAACATTACGCAGGAATATATTTTTTACTTATTAACTCTGAGATAAGATAAGCCGACTCATGTATTTATAACTCTGATGTAAAGGAAAGAGTGTAGCAACCAACATTTCTCTCTTTCCACTTCAAACAGATACTCTGCTCAAGTTGCATCATAAATTTAATTTCTCTCATCAATTTGTGAACACTTGTCAACTGTAAAATATAAATTATCTAGAAAATATTACAAGGAAAATAATCAACTTGTCTAAATAGTAAGAATGCTACATTAATTAATAACTTTAGATTAACACTAATTTGCACAGCAACCAAAAATGTCTCTTCGACGACAATTGACAACCAATTGGCTTTAGTGGTTGTTAAACTATTTCTCAATAATTGTCATAAATTAAATAAATAAAATTCCTACTAATTACAGATGAGTATCAACGTCAACAAACGAGCTAAGAGTGCCTTCCTATTTGCTCTTCTGAACCAAGCTCTAGACAAGACATTAGAAGAGCGAGAAAAAGCCAAAAAGCAAGCAGAGCTACAATGGTGTGCTGAAAACCGTGTCGACTTTAAAAGATTTAAAAAAGGGGTACTTGTATTTACCGGAGCTGTCATTGACTTGACTAGAATTTCATCTCTCCATAACTTGACTACAATGCGTTTGGCAAATGTCAAATTTAAGTATAATGACTTCCTCTCCCTGAAGCACTGCCGTAACTTATCCCAAATTATTTTCACCGACATAACATTCAGTGGTGACTCATTAAACCAACACGTAGAATTACCTGCTATGAAATCTTATTTATGTTTTGAGCCTCAAGGAATTAAAGAAGATGATGCTCATCATGTAATTTTTTTCAAGAGTTCTACTCCTTATAGTACTCCAGAATGGAGCTGGATTAATGTAGCTGGAGTTAATATCGATGTTGTAATTAATGAAAAGCAAATCATTCAAGTTGATCCCAATGAGAAAGAAACGAAGATACAATTTGGTGATCAAGCCTATAAATTTGAACTTACTGATGATGGCTTTAAATTTGAGACTGGTCTACTAATAGAACAATTGACTATGACCACATATAAATTTGCTAAATATGTTAATTTCTTTACAAATATTAACTTGTGCAATTGGCCTGGACATCACTTTTGTGATCCTACGCTTCTCAACAAAATTCAACTTGAAGGTGTCAAAGTGACAGCTTCTACTTTAGCATCTTCACTCTCGTCTTGTACTTCCTTGGAAGAAATTCAGTTGGATACAGTGGAAATTATTGGTGATATTAAGCCCATTTATCTACCCAAGTTGCAACGATTCATCATAAATTCCTCAGCCAGCTTATTAAAAAAAATACAACTCTCACCGATTCTTTGTACATTTTTTGGTTCTAGAGAAAATTTATTTGATTTGTCACTTCAAATTGAAATATATATTTGCAAGAACCGATATTTATTCATTACAAACTTGTCACAATTGTCTCTGCAGAGTGTCAGAGAAAAATTCGACAAACCCGGTCTCATTTTTATGAATTGCGTTTTAGACTATAGTAGACTAATTAGTGAGGTCAGTAGTCTTTGGACTGTGACTAATGATTTAATGTTGTTGTTCAGTAGTAGTTTTCGCACTGTGGCTAAAGCTTTAATGTCGTTGGTGTTTATTCAAGTTGACTTCTTTGGAGATATAATCAGTGCAACCAATTCTCGTCACATCTGGCAATTCTACTATGACCATTGCTCTATTGGAAATAATGAAAAGTATGTTAAGGCAATGATCAATTGGTTTAAATTTTCGACCATGTTTATTAGAAGTGGGAAAGAGTACTTCTGGTTGTGCTTCAATAAATTAGAATTCAACAGTGCCGCATTAGTTCATTCGCTATTGGAAAATCTACAAGACATTTGGGAACTTCGTATTCCGCACAGTAAGCTAGACTCTTCCTTCCCGTCTTTACTACAACAATTTAGTGAGCTGAAGACGCTAAAATTGTCAAATGTCAGAATTCCGACAGAAGGATTCACTTCTTCTACTTATTTGCCAAAGCTGGAAAAGCTTAAGATAATTGGAACAGATGCAGAAGACGTGGATATTGAAGAAATTAAGAAAGCTTTTGAAGAAAGTAATGAGAGTGAGATAGCCAAATTCACCGGAGTAAATTTTAGATGGATATGGGGAAAAATTAAATTGAAGAAAATTCAGGTTAAAATTAATGGAGAAATCATCAGTTGTAAATAGACAGAGCGTAATGAAATTAATTATTGGAAATGTCCTTAATAATTGTAAAGATAATATTTAATTCAATATGTAGATTAAATTGATAACTATGAAATTCTCATAGAGCTAAAGGCAACAAAGTAGCTAAGCTTTAGTTCACTATTTCAATTTGCATCTCATGCGTCATCTGCCCTTCTAAATTACAATCACTTTATGCAGCACAGAGTTTCACATAATTTCATAAGTAGCTTCTCATTTTCACTATACTCACTAGTCTAATATGGTACCTTACTTTTGCGACAATTGAGCATCAGAGCCACCGCCAAGATTCACATTGCCTGAAAACGTGTTTAGAACAGAGGAAGCAGAAGTTTCTAAAGTCTATTGATCAGTGTTTCAAAAATTTGGTAAGTTTAATTACAATTAATTAACTTTAATTACTTTTATTTTGTAGAGCATTAAATTCTGCATCGAATGATGTACTTTTCCATTTTGTTTGATTATTTTTAATAGTTTTTTTTCTCAACTTGAAATTAAAAAAATATTGCCGGTTTATCGAATTGTTAATTTGTTCTGTTTATTTTAATTACAGTTAAAAAAATCAATTAGGAGTCATGGCTGAAGATTGGGATACGTCTGTTGGAGAAGGGGGAGTTAGTGCTGTGCAACCAATGTTGGCTGAATTGCCGGAAATTAAATTATTTAATCGATGGAGTTGCGATGATGTTCAAGTTTCTGATATGTCTCTTCAAGTAAGAAAAAAACTCATTAACTCAACTAATTAATTGACAGTGTTGATATTAAAATGTAATTTATTTATTGTAGGATTACATCGCTGTGAAAGAAAAGTATGCAAAATATTTGCCTCACTCTGCTGGTCGTTATGCTGCCAAAAGATTTCGTAAAGCTCAATGTCCAATTGTAGAGCGTTTGGCTAACTCATTGATGATGCATGGACGTAATAATGGCAAGAAATTAATGACTGTTCGTATTGTCAAGCATGCTTTTGAAATTATTCATCTTCTCACTGGTGAAGTAAGTTTAAACAAAATTATTTATAGCTATTATTAATTAACAAGACTAAATATTAATATTTTTCTTGTAATTATTATTATTATTATTGTTGTAGAATCCATTGCAAGTTTTGGTCAACGCAATTATCAACAGTGGACCACGTGAAGACTCTACACGTATTGGAAGAGCTGGAACTGTGAGAAGACAAGCTGTTGATGTTTCTCCATTACGTCGTGTCAATCAAGTAATGAAAATAATTAGCTCTCTAAATAATTATTAAATAACATGAATTTTAATATATTGTAATTATTTTTTTAACAGGCTATTTGGTTGTTGTGCACTGGAGCTCGTGAAGCAGCGTTTAGAAATATCAAGTCGATTGCTGAGTGTTTGGCTGATGAGCTCATTAATGCTGCTAAGGTATAAAATAATATTACCCATTATAATTATTTTTCTTTTCAATACTAATTGAATTATTTTTTAACAATTAGGGATCATCAAACTCTTACGCAATTAAGAAGAAGGATGAGTTGGAACGTGTGGCTAAATCCAACCGATAGAAAAAAAGTTGTTGGGATTTTTTGAGAAAAAAACTTTAATATGAAAAGTTAATAAAGAATTTCAGAACTAAAAATTGAATTGATTCTCTCTCGACTTCGACTTTATAATTATTTATTTATTGCATTTTGGACTTTTGCACCGTAGAGTTTCTCTCACCATCATCATCATGTCATCGTATCAAAATAATAATATTCTCTCATGCAATTCCTGTTACAGTTTTAACGGCTATGGTAAATTCTCCAACAAGCGACTGCTGATGACTCAATTTTCTACTTTTACAACAATCAAAAGTGGTCAACCAAATTAATTAATAATCATAGATTCTTCATTATTACTAATTTATTATTAGCATTGGTCTATTTAGTTAATTAGAATTAAGATTAATTAGCAATTAATTAAAAGAGAGATCACCACTAAAGAGTTTACGGTAAGGTGAGCTGATATTTCTCTCAGCCAATGAGAAGCCTTGAAAACCTCGTGAGGCAAAATAGTTGCTAAAAGCACGTCAGCTGCAAAGCAAGTGCAAAATATTTCTCTCTCCAAAAAACTTTAATTTTCATCATTAATTAGTACTCCTAATTGCAATTAGTGTTGAAAATCAAATTCTCCATTAAATTCTACATCAGAATCCATCATTGATTTACTCGAAATAAATTAGTGGTGTGGTGATTAAAAAAGTTAACCATCTAATAAAATTATGACGTAATTAGTTAATTAACAGGGAATATTAATTAAACTAATTCAAAATGAGTTCCTCAAGAGCCCAACAAGGGCAACAGTCTACGGATTTGTTAACTGATGCAGTGATGATGGACGATTTTACTCCTGATCTTGATTTACTTGATGGTAATAAATATATTTAATAATTAATTTAATTAACTAATGAATCCATCACTAATTAATTATTTATTTATTATATTAGACTTGATTGGAATTGAAGTCGATTGGAAAGAGCTGGAGCCATCATTTGCCAATTTTGATCCAATGATGATGGATAATAATTCTTCAGCAGTTGACATGAAACCAACATTATCATCAATGTCTAATGCTTTCCATCAACAACAATTTAATAATCAGCAACATCAATATGTAAATATTAATAGTCCACAAAGTCAACTCTCATCATCATCAATGTCACCACATTCCTCAATGTCTCCAAACTCTGTTCATTCTCTGGAATCTGCTCCACCACATAGTCCACCACAATATCAACAAATAATCCAACAACAACAACCAATGTCACCACCATTATCAACATTAAATCAAGCAGCATTGTCACCATTGCCATTTCAAGCTGTAAGTATTATTAATACTACAACTCAACAATTTATGTCATCATCATCAGATACTGTTTCATCAACAAATGTCAATAATAATACTTCAACTACAACAATTCAACAACATCAACAATCATTATTGACTCAATTGGCTGCAGCTCCACCATCACAAGCAGCTTCTGTACTCCAACAACCTCAATTTCAACAGAGACCACCATCATCATCATCTCCTGGTGAACTTCCTTATGTTTTTCCACCTGGAAGTAATCCTACAGCTCAAACTGCAGCACAAGCTAAATTATTAACACAATTAATTACTAGACCACCTACTGCTGTTGCAACAACAAATAATAATAATAGTACACCTGTAACTATTCAAAATGTTAGTGGACAACAACATATTTTACCAGCAACTGTTATGACATCAACAACTGGAGGTCAAGGACAACAAATATTTACTTTTTCATCTATTCCTGGAACTGCTGTTCTCCTACCTAATTTACAATTAGCTGTTCTTGGAGAAAATGGTGGTAATGTTGTTAATGTTCCGGTGACTACTTCTGGTTTAGCTATTGGAGCTACAAATGGACAAGGATCGCATGGTGATAAATTACCTATGAAAAGATTGGCTCCTACAACCAGTGGGCAAGGAAGTAGTATTGAAAGCAAGATTGCTATTGCTAGCAATAGAAAAGGTATGTTAATTAATTAATTTATTATTATTATTATTATTACCATCATTTATTAATTTCACTTAATTATTTCTGTAGGAGGCTCAGGAGCTAATAATTCATCCAACTCATCATCAACTGCCACACCAAATAAACGTCACAAAAAAGAAGCGAATCGTCGCTCATCTCATAATGCAATAGAACGTCGCTATCGCTCATCAATAAATGACAAAATCATCGAACTCAAATCTCTTGTATGCTCTTCAGCAGAGCCAACAGAAAAAGTTCATAAAGCAGCAATTCTTCGTTCTTCTATTGACACAATTAAATATCTTCAAGCCACCAACTCTCGTTTGGACAAGGAGAACAAAATTCTTCGAAGTAACATTGGCTCATTAAGAAGATGTGGCTCATGTGGTGCAGAAAATCAATTAGCAATGAGTTTGGCTAATGGTGGTAGCGGAAATTCAGATCTACGTGAATTATTAAGTAATAGTACTCCACCACCTTCTGGTGGTTCTGAAAGTGGTGATGGTGAAATGTCATTACCAACAAGTCCAAATGGTGGTGGAACTGGATCAAATCCTAATTCACCTAATAATAATTCTAATGGAAGTCCTCTAGCTCTATTTGCTATTGCTGCTGGATTATTTTTATTAAATCCAGTAACTTTAACTCATCATGATAATGTTGCTTCTCATCATTCTACTGTTGGTGGACATCACTCAAGAGTTGAAAGATCAACAGGATTTATTGATTTAACTGGAACTGGAACTGCTAGTAATTTATGGAATGTTTGGACACCAAGAATTGTAGCTTTATCAATCAATTTAATTTTATTCTTAATGATTTACTTTCTAACTGGAAAATTATTAGCACGAAGAAATAACCGAAGAGATCATACTGGAAAAAGTGGAAAATGTTCAGGACAATTTGCTTTGGCTAAATTTGGACAAAATTTTGCTTTGGATTTGGCTTCTAAATTAGAATCAGCAAAGAAAATATCAACTTTTAAAAATGTTGCAGCCAAAAGATCACAATTGGAAAATGTTGTTAGGATCTTTGCTCTAGAAGAGAAAAATCATGGAAGTCATTCTGGTGGTGGTGAATTATTAACTGGTGAATGGAATTCTGTACCAAATTGGAAATTAAGACTTTGGTGTCTGGCTGAACTTGCAAGATTACCTTGGGTCATTTGGTGGATGAGTGATAAATATTCTATGGCTGAAGAAGATCAATTAGTTTATTCTGTTGTTGGAAGAGCTTTGGTGGAATTGGGTAAATTGGACTCTAGCTCTGCACAAGGTGCAAGATTAGCTAATGGACAAAGTAATAAGGAAAAAGAAGATGAAGGTGATGAAGAAGAAGAGGAGGATGATGAAAGTGAAGATGAGTTTAGAACTAGTGCTGCTGTTAATAAGAGGAATCCACTAAGAAAAATTTATTTTGGATTGAAAGCTGTTCAATGGGGTTTACTTACTGTTGTTGGCTCAAGTGGCACTTCACCTTTGGCTAGAATTGTAAGTTATTATTATTAATTAGCATAAATTATAAATTATTATTTTTGATCATAATTATCATTTTTTTCTCTACAGGGCCAAGAAATTCTACTAAGCTCCTGCATTCTAACTTCATCACGATGGGTTCTTCGTCTAATACTTTTAAAACTAAAATCATCAACATCTCTTCTCAACAAATCATCATCATCAACATTAGCTAACTCAATTCAAATCCATCCATTTTTAACATCATCTCTTGGATTGAGTTTTCTTCGATTTAATTTACGTTCTCTATCTTTACCACCACCATCACTTGCTTCATCAACAACTCAACTGAGTAGTGTTGTAGATCCAACAGATCCACTAAGTCAATTGACTTATAAATACAAAGTTGAAATGATGACTCAAGGAATATTTCAATTATTTCATTATGGTGAAGGAGCAATAGAATATTTTAAAGGTGCTCTTCATGCTGTACTTAATGAGCGAAGTCGAAGACTTGACTTTTCTCGACTTGTCACAACTTTTGGACATCAACATCAATCTCAATTGAATTTCCAACAACTTAACAATTCTGGTAAAGGAATTCGTTATCGTTTCAAAAATGGAGCTCCTTCTCCACCAAAATCTTCTATTGATGATGGTACAATTAATTCACGACTTGGTGCTCGTGATGTTGATGAAATTGAATGGGAACAAATTATTTCTTCTGGTGATGTTCATTGTGAATGGTGGGCTTGTTTATTATGGTGTCAAGCTGAATGGAATTGTCGTGGTGGACGTGGACCAGTTTTGGAAAGACTTTATAAAGTTGTTGACTCATTATGGAAATTCCAAAAGGATGATGCTTTATGTAGAGCTGTTTATTTTGCTCATTTAGCTAAAAGATTTCAACATAGTCAACAACAATCACAAGGTCAACAACAACAACAGAATGATGTTAATGTTAGTGGTGGTGATCATTGGAAAAATATTGGTGTTGGTGGTTGTGGAATTAGTACAAGAAGATTGGTGCAAAGTGCCTCAGAAGCTTTGAAAGATTCTATTAATTTGACTACTGAGAAACCTAAGCCAGTTACTCAGGTAAATAATAATAATAATAATATATAATAATTGAATTTAGTAATTACTAATGAATTGATAATTTATTAATTAAAAAATAGTTGATTTGGACTCTCTGCTGTGAATGGATTTTGGAAGCAAGATTAGAATTATGGGAAGATGCTCAAGAAGATGGTAATGCAAGAGTCGACTCTGAGTTTACTGTACATTTCTCAAGAGATTTGGATACTTTAAGAAGTCTTACTCACTATGTTCCTGTAAGTTGTATAATTAATTAATTAATGAAATAGGAATAGCTACTAAATACTAAAGCTTAAATTCATTTTGATTATTGTAGAGTTGTCTACCATCAGTCTACTTATATGAAGCCTGCCTACGCCTAATGTCTCGTGCAGCACCAGGCCGAACACAACAATTATTGGATGCAAGTTTACGCCCAGTAAGAATCCATCAACGTCAAGGACTCATTTGTACAGCTGGTGGTGGCAATAATAATAATAATGGTCCTGGCTCAAACATCAATTCAGTAGCTGCTTTAGTCTCAGCACGAAGTGGGAATTTATTGGCTGCTGGTACAATGGCTAATGAAATTGCTAGTGGTCTTGTTGGTTGTGCTGGTCCATCTATTTCATCATCATCATCAAATTCTTCAGCACAAACTAGTGGACAAGATGATGAGACTAGTGCAGTAGCAGCCAATTGTCAAAAACGTCGTGGACGAAGAGCTGATGGACCAAATCATGGGAATTTGGTTAAGGAGAGACGGAAAGCTATAGCTTTGTACTTAAGATGTAAACATTTGCCAAGTCAGATTATCACTTGCCCTGGAGAAAAGGTAACAAATTAATATTATAGTTGTTGATTGATTGAGTGTTGATGTTAATTGGATTTATTTATATTGAAGGCTGGAATGTTGCGTGAAGCACTAAAGGCTTTAGAGAAATTTGGTGATCAGAAGAAAGTGAGTCAGTGTTTGGAAATGATTCGCTCTTTGGGACAGTCTGTGACACTCCATTAATTAGTAAATATTTTTAGTTATAAGTTGTTATTATATAATTTTGTTAAGTTAAACATTTCATTTAATATTTATGGAATTTTCGCGATTGCAACCTTAAACTTCATTAGAATTAAGACTAGAAAATGTAATGTTATAATTTTGTGAAGTTAATTATTTTTTCTGAGAAAATATCATTTTATGCTAATTGTCCTCTCTCATCTAAGTTAATTAGAATTATAAGACTAGAATATTGACATGACAAGCAGTGTTGATGTAAAATATAATAATTATGTAACATAATATATTTAGAATCATCTTAGAATATGAAGAACTTGTAGCCATCAACTGTTAATTATAATTGACCTTTAGAAATTATGGCACAGAGAGAATATGTATACCAATGCTGTTTAGGCTTATAAGCAACTTAATTTAAGAAAATAGCGCTTAGTATTACAAATCTTTATTTTGATGAGCCAACATTATATAAGAAATGTACTAATTGCCCAAAAACTGAAAAGAATATATATGAAACTATTACTATTTTGAAACTCTAATTTTTGTCATTTGTTGTAATTTACTCAATATTTCATTTCCGTGTTCTCTTTTCTATGAGAAGTCATTTCCTGTGTCACTCTGTACTGACCTAATTTAGTGGCACTGGCCTACAATATATTCTTATGAATAAGTTGCATTTCCTTATAAACTCTTAATTCCAATCTCACTTAAAGTTCATCGATCATTCTGAATTCAACATTTCATCATGAGCAAATTCTGTATCCTTCTTTGCCTTTTGGCTATAGCTGTCACTGCTGTAAGGCTAATTATTAACTTGTAGTTCCAAAATTAACTGTCTAATCAACATTTCTTTTTTTATTCTTTAGACATTAGCAAGAGAAGAGACCATATGTGCCAATGCCAATACAAAATGTTGTGACTGGAAATCTCATGGTGGTGAATGGTGTCCCAAATGGTAATTAAATTAATTAAGAGAAAACTGGAAAGCGAACTAATGATTTCTTTTATTACAGTTGTCCAAATTACACTTGCAAAAGAGGACCTCAGTATGGCAGTGATGTAATGTTTGGCAGATGTCAGCCAAATAAGCAATGTAACACTGAGGGTGATCCTTGTTGCGACTGGAAATCTTTTGGCAATGATTGGTGTCCAAAATGGTAAGCTTTAGAAAAGACAAATAATTTAAAAAAGCATGAGAGCAGATAGAGGAAATTAATCTTATTTTTTTACAGTTGTTCTGGTTATACTTGTAAAAGACCAAGTTCTTCGGGGTCATTTATGTATGGCGAATGTAAATCTATTGCTACAACCACTACTACTACCACCACCACTACTCCTGAACCAGTTTTTAGAGGTGCTAAATGAGAAAATCTAAATTACAAAAGTTTCATTGTAATCTAACTAAATTAAGTCAGAAATAAAAAATATATATTGATCTGCATATATATATAGTGTAAGAGCATTGATGACGGTAGACAGATTTTCTTCAATAGAAAAAAAGTTCTTAGATTAGTTGGACACGTTAGATGTTTGTATAGAGTGTAGAATTGTGGACAATATTTTTTGTATTGATTTTTTTAGTAGAGTTACATAGACGCCAATCTTCTGCAATCTATTATGTAATTGTAATTTACTTTTTAATATGTAATCATCTGCGAGTCTAATTAAATTATTATTACTACAAAAAAATCATTTCAAAGACGTAAAGCTATACGCTACAATTGTAATTGCTCTTCTCTTGTAATGCAACGCTACATTTGTAATCGTAATTAATTAATTGTAATCATCAACTCTTCTGTCAATTACTAATTACTTTTTTCATGAAGGAACGAAATTGAGCAAAGTTTCCAGCTTAAGCATCTAATTAGCCTAAATCTCGCGCGCGCCAAATTCAATCCATCAATTTTTGGATCACCACTCGATCTTTCTTTTCGTGTCCTCTTTCTCTTTTTCTAATTAACTACATTTACATTCATTACTAACTTTAATTTTAGTTAATTAGTAGGACCAACTCATCATGTCACTATTGACAAGAGAAGAGCTAGATGAATTCAAGTTCAATTTACAACTCTACATTCACATTTTCTACCCATATGTAAGTCATATAATTTAATTTCCGCATTCGTCAACAAAATCATCATTCGTATTATTTTTCACCATCATCAACAATAATCAATAAATTATTAATTCCTATGAATTTTTTTAGGGCTGGTGTGTAGAAGGAATGAATATTACTTTAGCATCCGATTACGAATATGTTTTTGGGAAGAAAATCAGTTTATCTCAATTCCCCTCATTTTCATCATCGTCACCAATTACTTCATGGGAACAATTATTTTCTACCAACAAAACAGAATTCTATCCGTATTTCCAATTGAAGAAGGAGTCACCATCATCATCATGTTATTTAGCTTGTCCACTACCATTTCAAAGTTTCCAACAAAAAGTTGACATTTGTCGCTCAGCTGCCTTTCATAAAATAATTCTTGCTGTCAATGCTGCGTCAAATATTAATTTCAAGTTTAATAATAATATTGAGGATACTAAACCAATTATTTTTTCTCCACCATCACCACCACCACCAAAAGCAACTCGTTCTGTTTCTCCACCTCCAGTGAAAACTGAAATTGTTAACCAACAAAATGTTGATGATGATGATGATGATGAAGAAGAAGAAATTCCAGAATATTCTGATTTGGTGATTGACGAGTCACGAGATAGACAAGTTGCGACGACACCAGTTGAGAAATTTGTACCTTCATTTGTTGATCTCAATGCTAATGTCAGTAAGAATGTTAACAAGGCTGTTAAAAAATTTGAACATTTGTTTCAATTGAGTAATGAGTGCTCATTAGCTCATCATGTAGCAAAAATTGAAACTGCTGATGCTGACTCGACACAAACAACAGCAGCGTCATCATCATCATCAACGCCTTGGAAAAAATCTGTTAATTTATTTATTCCATCACCACTCGCTTCTAAACCAATTAGACCAAGTACTTGTAGTAGTAATAATACTGATGGAAGTACAAGTAATAGTATTACCATTAAATCTGAGCCTAAAAGTCAAGAGGAAGAAGAATCTAGTCTTAATGATCATAGTATTCAATCAAGTGGAGAAGTTTTTGATCCAGTTACTCCACCATCAATTTCTGTTAAAGTTGAGAAAGAGTCATCAGAAGAAGAAGATGAGTCAGAGGAAGATGAGCAGCAATATGAGCATCGTGAAGAGGAAGAAATTGGTATTTAAATTATTTTATGATGATGCTTTGAAGCTTTGATGATTGCTAATAATAATAATAATATTTTTATGATTGATGATTTAGATCAAAGGATACCACATACTGGACGAGTACCAAAAAAGGCATTTGACAATCCATCGCGTTTTCGTAATGTATTCAAACCTGATAAAAGATTTGGTCGTGGATTTGGTGGTGGAAGACGTCATCAACAGTTTCGTGGTAGAAGTGAAAGTCGCAGTAGAAGTCGAAGCTAGTAGTCCAGGTTTTCATCGCTCAAGATCAAATTCAAGGTCTCGTTCTCGCTCAAGAGATAGATTTAATAGAAATGTTCGTCATCATCGGGATTTTAGAAATCGTCGTGGTGGTGGTCCAAGGCCGCATGGAAATATGCCGAGTTTTGGTCCTAAACATATTGAGCCTACTGACCAAGCTTGTGATACTGTTCTAAATAGTTCAGTAAGTTAATCATCATTAATAAAATATTATAATTATTATGTGTTAATTTAATTCACATGTTATCTATTTTTTGTAGGTTGTCGCTGTCAAGTTTGACAATCGATTTTTCTTGGACGCTGCTGAAATTCGAGCTTTGGTCAAGCCTTCAGTTGGATCTGTAGTTTCAGTGATTGTTTCAGTATGTAATTAATTTTAATAATTACATACTAATTGCCAGGAATTTATAATTGTATTGTATTCTACAGAAACCATTTGCATTTATTACAATGCAGAACAGCTCAGAAGCAACAGCTCTTGTATACTACTACAGAATTCCTGGCTCAGTGATGATAAATGAGCGTCCTTGCTTTGATGTTAGTTTTCGTCTCTGTACTGCCGTTGTGAGTGGACATATTCGAGTAATTCGTGGACGAGATGATGATGTTGTTATTGATGTGGATGACGTTGTGAGTTTATTTGAACAATATGGAACCATAGTTCGAGTTGATGTACAAAAAGCAAGTTCTGATAGAATCAAAGCATGGATTGAGTTTAGTGAGCCATTTATGGCTGTTCGTGCTATATCTGTAAGTCTAAATTATATTACTAAAAATATGTCATGTCAGTTAATTAATTTTATTTTTTAATTATCTAAAGGGTGGACATAAATATTGGAAAGGAGTTAAGATGATGGTATTCCCTTCCAAAGTACAGAAATTGAAAATAAGTTGGAATCCAAAGTTTTCTCGGGATTTCACTTCTTTGCCATCGTCAAATGCCATAAAACAAGTCTAGTGCCAAAAGTGGAAATAAGTGTTCAACTAATTAATTGTAAGTTCAGAAGAATAATAATAATAAAGGCTGAAAAGAAGAAATATAATATGAACAAAGTATATAATAATAAGTTATGTACTGACATATCGAGTATTAGTTTTGTATAAGGTGTCGCTCAACTATAAAAGATGTTTTATTGTTAATAATTAAGTCTCATATATACAATTATAATTAATTATATGATAAGAAGAAAATATTATATTCAAGTCGAGAGAAATATATATATAAAAAATATGTTAAGTCTTGAAATATTATATAAACATTTCTAGCCGACGTGTGTGGTCTGCAAGCGCAAAATGTTTACATT
The DNA here is from genome assembly GCA_009869805.1 of Oncopodura yosiiana. NCBI lineage: Eukaryota > Metazoa > Arthropoda > Collembola > Entomobryomorpha > Oncopoduridae > Oncopodura > Oncopodura yosiiana. The sequence goes on along the minus strand of VCNE01003906.1, from coordinate 6,793 downwards.
CAGAAAATGTATTTATGTCAAATGGGAGTTTTTATTTTTTAATCAGTGATGAAAATAAATGTACCCAATTTGTCCAAGTTAAAATTAATTGTTGGATTTAATTAATTAAAGTTTATTTCTACAAAGTTCTCACTATACCCCAAAATCAGAGGCGAGTTTTGAATTGCAGAAATCACCAGATGAGAAGAAAAATTTTGGAAAATTCTATAATTTTTGGTAATTTGGAAATTGTGGCTTTCTAAAGTCACTAATTAGTTGCTGGACTCATTTACAAACATCAACAATTATCTTATTAACAAATTGTGTTACTCAAACTTGGAGAACGGTAAGTAAATCATTCAATTAAAGTTCAATTGTTAAAAATATGAAATATGCCGTCACAAAATTATTAATTTTTCTTTTAATTAACTTTTATACAGATAGCAGAATTATAATAATTAATAACAATGGCTCTGCGACTAACATTGTCATCTTTGCCAATTCGTCACTGCCTAGCTCTTCGTTCATCACCATCAATTTTCAACTGCCATCATCATCAACAATTAATTAAAACTCAATTAGCATGTATTTCTACATCAGGAAAGAAGAGAGAGACAATTGCAGCTGATGTGACGACATCAAAAAAAGAAGAATGGAGTCCTGCAGCTCAAGCAATTGCTAATCCAAAAAAGAAATATTGGCAATCTTTAGGATTTTCTTATGCATCTGAAGAAGAAGATCAGCAAAGACGAAACATGATTTTCTTCTGGACCTTTTCTATGTTGTTTGTTGGTTGTTGGGTTTTTCCTGACGTATTTCCCTGAAGTTAAATTAAGAGATTGGGCTCAGCGTGAAGCTCATATTCAAATTGCCAAAAGGTTACTTAATAATATTGACTATTATTAGTTATTTTTCATTGGAAACTAACATTATTACTAATTGTTTTAATTAAATACAGGGAAGCTCTTGGACTACCACATATTGACCCAGATTTTGTTCCTCAACAAAATTTCACACTGCCTTCTGAAGAGGAACTTGGTGATTTTGAAATTGTCATCTAAAAAACTGAGTAGAAGAAGAAGAAAAGCATTTTTATGACTTATGAAAACAAATTCTATTGTAGTAACCTAATTATTAATTAAATATAGAGTAAATAATAATTAAACTGTGAAATGAAATTATAGTTAAAAAATAATAGTCAGTCAATTAACTTCAATTTCTTTTGCGTTCGTTAGGAAATTCACAATCTGTAAATATTATAGTCTGATGTGAAAAATGTAAATTGCAATAAAAGAGTTGATTATTACATTACTGTTGTAATTATATTTAAAACAATTAATCTCTAATTAAATTATTACTAATTAATTTCATTGCAATGCAAAATCTACACATGAAAAACTAAAAGCTGCCCATTAAACTCTAAGCGTCTAGACTTCTCTATGTTCAAAATCTAGAACGCTGTTTCTCTCAGCTTCGTTTCAAATCTAGATCGCTCTAACATTGAGAGTATAGCAGTCCGTTTCAAATCTAGATTTTACCTCGTTTCAAAACTAGATTGCTGTAGCATGTGAAAGATAGGGAGCTCATTTCAATTCTAGATTTCTTTATTCGACATTCAGTTTAAAAACTAGATTGAAGAAACGCACACGGCAAAAATTCTTCTTACTTTTTCTTCCTCAAAAAACGACATTAAAAGAAAATTTTAATTAGTGACATTAATTTGTTGACAATTAGTAGTTCTACTACTACTTTTTGTTGTCATCACTCATCATCACTTTTTGATTGCCATCATCATTGACATTTTCAACAATGAATAATCTCAATAATTCTGGTGGCTCATCATCATCACCATTACTCAAATGGAAACGAATTGTTGATACTTCAGGAGCACAGCCAAGACCTCGTCATGGACATCGAGCTGTTGCAATTAAAGATTTAATGGTTGTTTATGGTGGTGGAAATGAAGGAATTATTGATGAGCTTCATGTCTACAACACAGTGACTAATCAATGGTTTCAACCAACAGTTAAAGGAGAAATTCCTCCTGGATGTGCTGCTTATGGTCTTGTTGTTGATGGCACAAGGATTTTAGCTTTTGGTGGTATGATTGAGTTTGGACGTTATTCTAATGATCTCTATGAACTACAGGTATAATAATAATAATTAATTAAAATTATCATCAACCATCATCATCACTGTTTCCATTTTTATATTATTATTATTATTATTTTAGGCAAGCCGATGGGAATGGAGAAAAATCAAAGCCAAACCACCAAGATCTGGAGATCCATCCTTGTCCTCGACTTGGTCACAGTTTTACTTTGATGAACAACACAGTTTATTTATTTGGTGGCTTAGCAAATGAGTCAGATGATCCAAAAAATAATATTCCACGTTATCTCAATGATTTGTACATGTTGGAACTCAAAGGAAATTCTATTGCTTGGGAAATTCCAACAACTTATGGTCAAGCACCAAGTCCAAGAGAAAGTCATACTGCTGTTGCTTACTCTGAAGAAAATGGACAGAGACCTCGTCTTATTATTTATGGTGGAATGAGTGGTATGCGTCTTGGTGATTTATGGCTTCTCTATTTGGATACTATGACATGGAGCAAACCAGTTGTTGGTGGAGTTACTCCTTTTCCAAGAAGTTTACATAGTGCTACTGTCATTGGACATAAAATGTACATTTTTGGTGGATGGGTTCCTCTCGTTATGGATGATTTGAAAGCCACCACTCATGAAAAGGAATGGAAATGTACCAATACTCTTGGCTCTCTTAATTTAGGTACTTTAAAATTATTAATTATTTATCAACTTCATAACTCACCGTCATCAATCTATAGTTAATTAATTTCCTATGATTTATCTAATTGTAGAAACTATGGTCTGGGAAAATATGCCGATAGACAACTTGGATGAAACCTTCAGCCCCAAGAGCAAGAGCTGGTCACTGTGCTGTAGCAATGAATAATCGTCTTTACATTTGGTCAGGACGTGATGGTTATAGAAAAGCATGGAACAATCAAGTGTGTTGTAAAGATTTATGGCTTTTGGAAGTAGAAAAACCATCAGCTCCAGGAAGAGTTCAATTATTACGAGCTTCTACAAATTCCTTAGAATTAACATGGACTCCAGTACCAACAGCAGAAGGGTATCTTCTTCAAATTCAAAAATATGATGTTCCACCAAATAAATCAGATTTAACACCAACACCTCTAGCTGTTGGTCAACAACAACCATCATCAGGACTTATTTTACCACCAACATCATCATCATCAACTCCAATTATGTCAACTCAACCTCAACAATCAAGATTACAAACTACTGATGAAGTCTCAGGAGGAATTGGTCGTCCAGCAACTTTACCAACGGCTTCAAGTCTCATTTCAACACCAACAGCATCAACACTTTTTGCTCAAAGAGCTAAAGCACCAATGACTACTATGACAGCAACTCAACAACAACCAACACGTGGAATTGTTCGTCTTCGTACACCAATTCAAGTTTCTGGCCAAGGGCAAGTTGCTGGTGGACAACAAATTCGTGTATTAAATCCAGGAGCTGCTACTGCATCAACACTTGTGAAAAATCAACAACAACAATCTACTCAACAATTTGGTGGAATTCAAGCTTTGGCTGCTGCTGCTGCTGCCACTCATAAAAATTCAAACTTCTACTGGAGGAGCTAGTGGAACTATTGTGTCTTCTTCTATTGCTGGTATTCAACAACAAGGAACGACTGTTAAAGTTGTTAGTTCTCCACAACAATATGGACAGCAACAAGGAGTTAAAGTTGTTAATGCTAGTGGATTACAACAAGGAACACCAGTTAGACTTGCTACTAGTGGTGGAACTAAACAAATTATTTTACCTGCTGGTATGAAAGCTGCTGGAACTACTGGGACTAGTGGTGGACAGATTTTACAGATTGTTAAAACTTCTCAAGGAATGACTTTGGCTAATGTAAGGACAATTATTATTATTATTATCTAATTAATTAAAACAAATATTAATTCTTAATTATTATAAATTATTATCTACAGCTCCCTAAAGGAATGCTTCAAACGAAAGCTGGTGGAGCAACAACTTCAACTGGGCCTGGTCAAAAACCAATGCAATTAGTAAGAATAGTTCGTCCAGCAGGAGGAGGTGGAGCTAAACAAACAATTGTGACCAATGCCCAAGGACAACAAATTCTAATGTCAGGTGGACAAGGACTTAAATTAATTAATCAAAGTCAATTAGCAGCACTTCAACAACAACAATCTGCATCATCAACAGCATCTAAACCAACATACGTTCTAGCTAAACCAGGCGGTGGTGTTCAATTTCAACAAGGAGCAACTGGTCAACAAATTATTAGAACTGCAAGTGGTCAACAACAAGTTTTGGTTGTTACTCAAGCATCAAGTCTTCAACGATTACAACAAGGTATCAACGTCTCTTCATCAACAACTAGTGCACAACAACAAGGTCAAATGAAAATGATTATGGTTAGTTCTGGTGGTGGCTCTAAACAACAAGGTCAAACAGTCACAACTGCAAGTGGACAAAAAACAGTGACTTTAGCTGGTGGGAAAACTGGACAAATTATCCAGACTTCAACTGGACAACAAATTATATTACAATCTTCTGGTGGTTCTCAGGTATTTTACTAATTATTATTAGCTCATGATTTAATTAGCTTTAATTGTTGTGCATATTATATTAAGATTGTGTTGTTGTATTTTTTGTCTAAAATGTTTTTTCTGTGCTTTTGGGAAATTTTTTTCTCTTGTTCTTGTTCTTCTCTCATTAGCCGACATTTACTATTGGTGGAAAACCTGTTTCTCTTCAAATGACTGGTGGTCAAAAAGTGGCTTTTGTCAACCAAGCTGGCAGTGGTCAAAAAGTGAGACAATATTCTGTGTTGGCTTTACATGTTTAATAATCATAATTTCAAATCATCAAGTGTAGCTAATTAATTCTAAATAATAATAATGATGATAATAATTGTATTTTTTTAGTTATTGCAGACAATTCAAAGTACTTGGAGCTGGTGGTACAAAATTTGTTGTGGTGAATCAAAGTAGTGCTGGCTCAACTCAATTTACATCATCATCACCAGCTACTAGTGATGCAGCTTTGGCAGCTCTTGCTGCAGAAACTGGACTTATGGAAACTGATGGTGGAGGTAAATCAAAAAATAAAACATTTAATATTATTATTATTATCACCAACCACTATATAATAATTTATTATATTTTTACAGGTAGCTCAGTAGAATCTCTTCCAGAAGTGAGCACTGAAGAAGCCAATGCTCTCGGTGTTTCTTTAGGCTCTTATGATGACACAATTACAGCAGAAGAAGCTGCAGAATTAATTGGAACTGAAGACTCATCAACACCTTCTTCTTCAAGTGGTCAACAACAATTTATTACTCGGAATGAAAATGGTGAACTTTGTATTTTAGTTCAATCTGGTGGAAGTGGTGAGAGTACTAATTCATCTTCAACACCAACATCCCGTGTTGTTTCTGTTAATGGTGTTCCAATGGAAGTTGATGAAGCAAGTTTAGGACTTAAAGGTGGAGCTTGGCCACCAACTGCTGATAATTTAATATTCTCTTGGAGAAATCCACGTGGTCTTGGACTTAAAGGTGGTGGTCCACCTGATGAACAACAACAATGAGCCAGAATCAACAAATGAGAATGAGAGTCAAGATAATACATTAACAGAAGAATCAACAACTCAAGATGAACCATTGTCATCACAATCTTCTCAAGGTGTACTTGACACTTCTACAACTCTTACAGCTTCAAGTGGAGGAAGTCAACACTCACAAGAAACGACTGCTGATGGTGAAGATGATTTTGCTGGAATTGAAGCAGCCATGGAAGATCATGAGAAAAGTGACCAAGCAACTGATGTTGTTCCTCCACCACCAACAACTTCATCATCATTAGAACAGCAACAACCACCAACAACAGTAGAGACTTCAATCACAACAAGAAGAACAAGAGAAAAATAATGATGATGGTGATAAAAGTCTTGGTGATGAAGAATTGAATCAAATGAGTAAAACTTTGGCAGAGTTACAAGGAAATGTTGCTGCAGGTGTTAGTGGAGCATTGATGACAACATCAAAAATGAATTCTGATGAGTTGTTAAGTATTTTAGAGGGAAATGATCCATTGAATACTTTGGCGGCTGCTGCTGTCTCTAGTGCTCGTAGTGTTCCTCAACAACAACAACAACAAATTAGTCAGCCACCACCACAACAACAAATGACAACAGCTTCTTCAGCAGCTGTGACTAATAGTAATAATAATAGTAATGGAAATATTAATGATGTGTCAAGTACTATGTTGGCTGTTGGTGGAAAAAGTGATGAAGAAGGATGGATGGATGTTGCATTTACAAAAAATACTAATTTGGTGGTAGAACATTTTTTCAATGTTCAAGAAAAGTTGTGTGATGGGAAAGCTGATTTGGATATTACTAAAGATATGGAGTTTATTCGGAAGAAAGCTGATTTGCAACCTGGAACTGCGTACAAGTTTCGTGTTGCTGCTGTTAATAGTTGTGGACGTGGGCCATGGAGTGAAGTCTCTGCTTTTAAAACTTGTTTGCCAGGGTAAGGAAAATGATATTATTATTATTATATATAAGTGATGATGATGGAATAATAATTGTGATGGTGGTGATGGTGGTGATGATATTTTTTTAGATTCCCTGGAGCTCCATGTGCCATCAAAATCTCAAAGACACCAGAAGGTGCACAAATCTCTTGGGAACCACCACAGAATAGTTATGGACAAATTTTGGAG
>VCNE01003904.1:0-39657 GCA_009869805.1 Oncopodura yosiiana | reverse complement strand
TGTCGATCGTATCAGTTTGTCGATCATATCATGCTATCGATCATATCAGTTTTCGATCACATTGAATCGATCAAATCAGTTTCGATCATGTCTTTTTCGATCGAAACATGTGCCACCAGCAAACACGAAGAAAAAAAGTTTTGTCATTGTAATTGTCTTTAGTTTGACTCGTGCATGATGAAAAATGAGACAGACACGGAAGTATATGTACATGCTACACACGAAGAAGAAAGAGAAAAAAAATTGGGCACAGTGTTTGAAAAGTCATTAAAAGTTAGTTTTCATCTCTCATCTTTTCTCGACAGTCAAGTCAAAAAGAGTCACCGTTGTTTCTAACAGTCTGTTGTTGTCGTTTCTCTTTTCTGAGATGGAATTGCGATATGTAGTAAGCAAAAGTTTTGTCTAAGGAAAAAAAGCTAGAGAGAGAGAGTCAACTATATTATTGATCTGTGTCGATCCTCCTCTTTCTAGTTTTTGTATTGTTTTAGTTTAAAAGAATTTAAACATGTATCATCATAAGTATATAAACATATTTTGGCAATATAATGCGTAGAAGAAGAAACAAAGTTGTGTTTTTCAAAGGTGACATTTTTCTAAGGTTAAGGCTTTTAAAATAAACTAAATGATGGATCACATTTCAACTTTGCTCTACTAAAAAGTTCAGACTTGACTTATAAGATGAGAGAGTTGAATAGATTTATGTGTACATATATAATAGAGTCATTAAAGCAATTTTTTTCTCTCAAACTTTTGTTTCTTTTCAGTTGTTGGTTCGTCTTCAAAAAAACTACAACAAAGTTTTGCTACCTAATGTGTGCATGTTATTTGCTGTTTTGTCATGACATGATGTGAGTATATGCCGTTAATATGTACCTACTATTTAGAATTTAGGAGATGCCGTGAGTAAGAGCGAGTGCCAGGAGATAGATATTTTTCGTTGCTAGATATTTCTCTGTAGAGTAAATACATACAACAAATATTGGTTGGTTGGTGCGTGCAAAGGGAGAAAAGAGACAAGACAGGATGTTCACTTACATTGTACTGATGAGTAACTAGAAAAAATAAATGTCTTGTAATATATGTACTCGTACACAGATATATAAACTATGATCTTGAATGTTCTTTCTCAGCTTGATCTTCTTCTTCTTATGTGTTGGCTTAAACTTCAGTTTTATACAACTGTGTAGACATATACTCACATTTCACATTGAAACTTTAAAATTAGCGTAGGCATTTCAATTCCCTTGTCTTACTCTCTTATACTCTGTCTGTTGAGAAGACTCCACTGCTCTTTCCATATGGCTTCTTCTTGTGAGTGACTTGACTTTTCTGACTCTTATAACTGCTTTCTATATCTTCAACTACAATCTTTATAGAAACTCTATTTCATGTTTGCATGCTTGTTCTTCTTCTCTTCTTCTCTATTTCGCTACTCAACTCAACGCGTTGTTAAATCTTTATGTAAAATGCTCAACCTCATCGCCTAGATTAACTATATGTGATATCATACAAGATCATTACATTTAGTTTTAGATGTAAGTTTTGAACATATGTAGACTCGTTGTTGGTCTTTTTTTTATCATATATAAAGATCCGCCAAGCTAGGATTTGTTGCAAAAAATGAGGAAGAAGAAGACGGCACACGACAGAGTAGAGAGAGAGTTGATCATATCACATATCACATAATATAACAGCATAGTCTCATGATGATATTTATGATGATGATGTTGTAGGTAGGTAGTAAACAGTAAATATTAAAGTGTTGAAAAATTGTTTAGGTTTTGAGAAGCAAACAGCATAATATTTCAGAGAGATGAGCTTTAAGTTGAGCTTCATTTGAGACAACCTTAACAGATCTCTCTAGTAGAGAAATGTGAGCTGTCAAATTGAATATTTGTAAGATTTATTTTTGATGTGAGAATTTCAATTGAATTTGTAGTCTGCGACATATAAAAAGCTTTTCCACACATACTACTGTAAACAATACTGTACAGAAAACAAAGATCACCACAAAAATATAGAGTAGAGAAAATAGACGAGAAGAGAAGAAGAAAAACTCATCTACATAGCATTGCAATAGCTTACAATTTTTTTCACTATCTTGAGACATATGGAGACTTGGGTAGTAAATCTTGTTGTCTCTTCTTACTAACATTCTTTTCCGAAGCTTTTTAAGACATTGTAATGCTAGAATGTAAAGATGGAAGTTTTCTAGAAGAAGCAGCTACCGGTTTAAAAAGAATTGGATTTGGATTGAGAATCTATGGCTGTGTACATGAATACTAACGTGAACTATGTAAAGGAAAAAGTGTTGGAACTAAAGTGTTGTGTTAATGCTTATGTTACTTTAGAGTATGTACCTATAGTAGAAGAAAAGAATATATAAAAAAAGAAAAGGCTATAAGTTGTCAGCTTCGATGGAATGAATGTGAACATTTTACAAAAGAAGTGATTAGGGTGTAAGTATGCACACGCATGCTTCTGTCTCATTTGGACAATATAAGAGTAGTATAAGACTTGGCCTGAGAAAAAAAGAACCTTAATATAACTTTATATGTACATGTAGTTACAAAGCTTATTTGAGCCAAATTTATCCAATATTATTTTGAGCATACTATAATACCTTCTTACTCTAGAAATTGAAAGTAAAAGCGTGACGTACGTAAAAATGTGTAAATGAGCTAATATACCCCCTTCTTCTCGTTATTTTATGTCTCACACTAGTGTCTCGTATGTAAATTATACACTTTGAAACATTTTAAAAAGTCTGGAATGTTGGTTGCGTTGTTGATCTCTAGTGTGTAAGTAAACTATTGCATATTGATGATGATGGTTGATTGTTTCTGTAAACTTTTGGCCAAGTCAAGACTTTAAAAAAGAGTATAGCAGATCGTAAACAACATAGTATAGGAGAAAAAGGGAGAGAAGTAAATGAAAAAATATATACGCAGACGGGAAGAAATTAGTATACAATTTACAGTGTAAAATGCTAATTTCTCGTGTTAAATGAAGCATTTCAATTTGTCGTTGTTGGTTTAGCTATATGTATAACCCTGTATATAAATTATTTGTATAGTACTTACAATTAGAGAGACTTATATACATACTGCTACATAATACATTCTTATTGCTTTTATATAGTTAATGGTTAATGACATATTGTTTTTGTTTTTAGAGACTCTCTAATAATAGGCCCAAGTCTTTTACAAAACTTGTGTCTTCTGCTACTGCTCGGCAATGTAAAGTACTTTCAGAGAGAGGCCCTAATGACCTCTTCTCTAAGCAAATAATTATCTCTATAATTTCCCACTCGATTTATCTTTCTGATGGCAACTTTGGAAAGACTTTTGGATTAAGATTTGCATACAATGCACCACTGCCAACTGCTACTCTCTATATGTACTTTCTACCACAACAATAATAATTTGGTCGTCCTGTTCTTCTTCTTCTCTCTCTAATGATATATGATGGCATTAGTTCTAAGGTCTTTTATAATAACACCAACCAGCTAGCAATTTTGTCTATGACAATAATATGCAAAGCAAACCAAAAGGAGAGAAGAAGAGACTTTCTATTCTTTCTTAGTTCAGTTTTGTTTGTACATAGTGAAGAAATGAACAGTGGCACCATTATCTCAAAAGAGAAATATAAGAGCTTACAGGCCTCTCTCTCTGGTTTGCTATATATAAAGAATATAGGACGTTTTCTTACATTAGCATTATATTATGAGTTACTACAAGTAATATACTCTCTCTCTCTCTTAAGAGTACAAAATAGGTATAGGCTCTGCAACTTAACCCTGGGTCCTACTAAGAATTCTCTGTTGGAAAATAAATGATGATGTTTTCCTGGCAGTTGTACACACACTGTGTACTTTACTTACTTTACTATACACAGCTAGAAAAGATTTTACTACAATACATCTGCCTAAGACTCTTTTGTATATTACTCACCAGCTATAGTTCCATTATGTATTCTCAGGTTGGACGACAACATCATCATATCTTATATAGAGTTCTTTAAAGTACCTTCTTTAGAGTTATACTAGATTTTTTTTCGCAAAAGAGAAGAAGGTAGGAGGAGGACTTTAGTGTGAGCTATTACACTGAAATGGGCTATAGTCGATTTAGCATCATCATGAGAACTAAGTAAATACCATAGAATGTTCTCTACTGTTGTATACTTACTTACTTATACTACACTACTTATGATATGAGAGGAAGAAAAGTTGGCACGAGGAAATGGAGCGGCATTAGCTTAGGAAAAAATGAGCTAGAGAGTGAGACTTTTGGTTTTTTTTTCTTAGGACTATATAAGACTGTGTGCCCTCGTATACTTTTTGGTTAGAGCATATGTGAGAGCAAATAAGAAAAAGACATGACAGCCAACAAACTACTGTTCAGAGAGGACATTGAAAGTATATATATATACTTTCATAACATGTAATAATAATAATAGTAGCTCACACGTAAATAAACTAAGGACTTTTTGTGTCATTCTTTTCATTTGCCAGGCTAGGATATATATGTCGAGCAAGGTGCGTGGCGTGCGAGTGTGTGTGATTAAATGTGGCATTGATGTCAACAGTGAAGAATTGCAATGTCGATGAGATTTAGAACTCATTATGACTTTTTCAAAGGTCGCTAGCATGTGTTATGTGCCACTCATATAATATATAAAATATTTTTAATATATAGTGTTATAGAGCCAAATGCCTTGAGAATTTCACTATTGAATAGGTGGAGAAAAAGGAAGTTCCATTAAAAGAGAAAAAGATTTAGAGTCGAACTTTATTTGTTTGAGAAGTACTTTTAATTTTATACGTTGCTCTATTAGTAAGGCGTGGTGTTTATAAATGATGGTTCCAACTGACTTGATGACTGTTGCTAAAGACTTTTCTTGATGACAGGGAGAGTGTAGAACAAAATGACGGCATCTTTTTGACATTTCTTAAAAGGGCAAAAGGTGTTTGAGAAACTCTTGGTGTATGCTCTCATTAGGAACTAGACGTGCCTTGCACTTTATCTTGTGGTTTGGTTTCCTTCCTGCCTTCTTCGTGACCATCTCTCTTGGTGAGCATCATCAACTCAAATGTAGAACTCTAAACTTTCACTAAAGCCCAGATGACAGAAGGTTGAGGCAGTATAGTATATAGTTGATTTATAATATTATAAGAAGATCGTGATCAATGCTTTCAAGTTGAAGACAGTTGAAATTTTCTCTCTTCTCACCCAACTTATTGTTATAGGAATTATACAAACTTGCCATTTCTCTCTCCTTGAGAGTTGATGGCAGTTGGCAGTTGAAAAGTAAATGCATATTAGTCTAGAGAAAAGAAACGTGGTTCGTTATTATGGTGGCAGGGTGTGCCTATCACCTTAATACGAGAGAAATAGTGTAATAATAAGCTGTGAAAGCTTTAGTGTAGCATTTTGCTCTAATGTACTTTAAGAGAAGGAAGAAACTGGGAAGAGCTTCAGCTCATGTTGATTATTCCTTCTGTCACCGAACAAAGAAATTCGCTTTCATTTTCATGGAAATCGAGAACATTTTTTTCTTCATTCTCATCTCAACTCACGTTGGAGAAGAGAAGCAGGAAAGAGAAGAAGAAAACGTCAGCAGAATAAACGTATGAAGAAGAGAGAGCTATAGAAAAGTTATAATATGAAGTTGAATGGTGAATACAGAGAGAAAAGAGAAAAAAGTCTTTCTCTCTCTTCTTCACTTGTCTCGGGAAATGTTGTCAGTAAATGTTAATGTGCTTTTTAGTTGAATTTCAGTACGTTTTTTTCTTCTTCCTCTCTCTGGTGTATAGAAGAATATATATACATATATATAGATATAACTGGGAGCCACATTAGATTTCTTTTAAGCTATATAGAGCAGAGGAGAAGAAAAGTAAACGTTAAAGTCAAATCAGAACAATGTGTGTTCACTATATATATATATGTATATTTATACACTTCAGTCAGTTTTTTTGGCGAAGATGAGACGAGTGCATAGAAAGAAGAAAGAAGAAAGTAGTTCAAGTGAAAGAAATGAAATCGAACAAGAAGAAATCCTCTTTGGAATGATGATGATAGAGAGGAAGAAGAAGAGACCTATATTTTTAATACCTTTAGTATAAATCTTTTTCTAATGTATTGATAAATAGAGTGTAATGGTTCAGTTATTGCTGCTTTTAATTGATAGAAGAAATCATTTTGGTAACTGTCGATGTATTTTGTATTAGAAATCTGAATCGGCATTAAAATTACTCAATTCTAAAATATTTCACTTTTTCTTCAGATCTCTCTCTCTCACCAATAAATTTTGACATTTCACCAAAGTCTCTGATGTACTTTAGCTTAAATCCTTTTTTCTTTTCAACTGGGCTAAAAACTCTCTTTCTCTCCCTTCAAGAAAAGCCATATGAATCGTCTACATCTATTACTATCGTCTCCTTCTTCTTCTCTCAACTGCTGAAAGTAATATATCGAGTAAATGTAATACATTTATCATCAACTTTCTATACTTTCTTACCCACACACACACAGAGGAAGAAGAATCACACATTCTATTACTTTCGATCTATCTATATAGTGATGTATTTTAGCTGTAAAAAGTAAAGTATAATATCTACACTTATTTTTTTCCTTTTTCTGCTCTCTTTCTCTATATATATATTGGCTATAGTAGCTCAACTCAAATAGAAATATAGAGTCTCACACTCACTTTTGATGAGCGTCTTCTTCTACTAAAGAAGATTGAAGTTGAAGCTTTTTTCCCGTCTCTCATTCTTTCTTGATCTTTTCTAACATTTTCTATCCATTTGTTCCTCCATCTCATATTTGATGTAAAGACTTTTCTTCTTCTCATAAGAAATATGTGATATGCTGCATTGAAGAAAAAGTATTATTAAAGTGTGAGAGTTGAGAGAGAGAGAGGTATTTAATGCAAGAGAATCTTTCTCTCTATAAAAGTAATAATAACATATTATCCCAAAGACTACTGCAGTGAGAAGCTCAAAGTAGTTAGCAACTTAAGTTTTGCTCTCACTCAACTTACTATGCAGTAATGATCGAAAAGTTGGGTAATAACCTAATAACACATCATCCTCTTCTCTCATATTATAAGTAACCTTTTTCTTCTTCTTTTGCGAGAGACACGACACTCTGACATCTTTGACATATAGTCTCGACTTTGGAACTTTCCTGGCCACTTTTTTGGAAGCTGGAGAAAGGAATGGCAAAGTGTGATTGTGGGAGTGAAAGTTGCTTTAACTTTTTAGGAAGACTTCACATTAAGCCTTAATGTCATATATTGTATTATAAAAAGTAAAAGTCTTACAAAAAGAAGAAGACTTAGTGTTACTACATATGAGAGAGAGAATCAGAAGATGATATTATGACGATCATGTCATGTAAATAATTTAGCAAGTACTTACCATTTCCTTCATCTTTTTTCTCTAGTCTCTCTCTCTCTTGCTATGTAATATAATATGTATATTCAGTAGTAAATAAGAAAAAAAAGTATATGCAATATGATATAGAGATAGAATGTAGTATGTAGTAAGAGTGTTGAGGAAAGAAAATTACTCGTCATCATTTTATGACTCTGTTAATGTCCCACCTAATAGATATATGGAAGTTGAAAAAGACTCTTGGCAACTTTTCCCTCTACTTTCGTATGTAGGTATACACCATGTAGAATTTACTAGAAAGTTTATATATAAAAAAGAAAGGTCTCTATACTATATATTTTTATGTGTATTTAACTGGGTATATATGTCGGCTCGACTTCTTTTTAGCTATGTGTCATTTGATTGCTGACTAAAGTTGAGTGTCATGCCTTTGAAAATCTATAGCTTCAAGGCTTTTCATGATGATGATATAAGATATAACATTTTTTTCAAGAAAGAGTTATGATGTTCAAAATAATATAAAAAAAAAGAAAAAAAATATTGGATTTCTCAAGTTGTTTACAGCCTTTAGTTCGCGTGCTGCTATTCTATAGTATCTCATTTTGCCCAAGGTGAAAGTATATGTCTATAGGGAAAAGATTTTTTGTTGATGATCTTCAAGCGATAATAATTTTGTGCATCAATAGAGATGACACACATAAATTTGCATTTAGTTGTGCTAAAAATGTCTGTGTATGCTACAGTAGGAAATAGAAAAAGAAGTTGGCTGCCTACATTGTCGATACTCACACACAACCTTAAATTACGCAATTTAATTTAAAACTTTTTTCATTTACCAACTTTTCCACACTTCTTCTTCACTTGTTCACAAGCAATACTCTCTTGTTCTCAGCAACCTCAAACAAAACAATAGTAATAAGAGTGCGGTAGTAAGTATATGACTATATAGTATATAGTCATCCAAAAAAAGTTAAATTGAAATGAATTCACACGCTACTAATGTGTGTGCCTTATGTATATATTTAGCAGTTGTATTGTCTACAACTTATTTCTGGAACTTGTGTATATGTACATGTTAATTGTAAAAGTCTGCTTACTGTTGTAGCATATATTTCTACGTATATACATTTCTTCATTACTTTACGATATAATAAATTATAAAGGAGAACTCATACACCTCTCTTATCATCATCACACAAAATATATATATATATAAATTGTAGTAAATGCAGAGTGACTAAATGGCTATTAAATGACCTTTGCATGTCTCTCTCATGTTGTGTTGTGCGTGCAACTGAAAAATATGAGAAACATTTGCCATATTCCATTGTGACCAGACATTTCCCCTTTTATAGAACAAACTTGAAATTATAATTGTATCCCAATTAAACTTCATTTTCCCTTTCCTTTGAAGTAATAAAACAAATGCCGATAAGTGACATGAACACGATATGATATTATTCTACTCTTAGATCAAATGACTAAATTGAATCTATGAAATATTTGGGTCAAAGATCTCTCTCTCTCTTTGTGATGTCATAATCCAACAAAGATTAACATAATATATAGATGAGTCATCATATCATTAAACTAATAATAATTTATTTCTTATTTTTTTCTTCTTACAGGAGAAATCTCAAACAACGAAGAAGAGGAGGATCAACAAGTAGAATCATCAACCACTTCATCAACAGTGGGCATTCTAATGTCATCACCTTCCCGTCTTCATCGCTCAACTCGTAACATGCAACTCAGTGACAAACTAAATTCTTTTTCTTCTTCATCATCTTTACAAAACGGCAATATCATGACGACAACTACAACTACACCTCATAATTCTTCTTCACCTCAAAATTCCTCTAATCTCTGCGGCCCAATTCCACCACTCTCTACTAACAATCCACATCATTCTCATCATCATAACGGACCTCCAAATTCTTATTATACTAATAATCATAATAATTCTTCTCTCCCACCACCACAAAGAAATGGTAGTGGTGGTCCAGATTCCTCCAATGCCAACAACTCTAATAATACTAATGGTTCCATTGGAAATCAATCATCAGCTTCTTCCACTATAGAATGTAGTGGTCCACAACAACAACAACAATTAAATCATCATCACTCTAATAATGGTGGTGGTGGACACTATCATAAAAATCATCATCATCACTACTCAAACTACCAAGGTCAACATTATCATGGATCAAATTATCATCATCCACCACATCACTATAATAATTATCGTGGTGCTGGTGGAGAAAGTTATGTTGGAAATAAAGAAAATGGTTATCATCATCATTACAATGGTGGTGGAGCGCATACTAATTACCATCATCACAAAGAGTATAATAAAGAGTACAATGGTGGTGGAACAACAACGAGTAGCAATGGTGGACCTACTAATACAGGAAATAATGCTTCATCAACAAATGGAGGAGGAAATAGTAGTGACAGTGGTGGTAGTAATAATGGTGGTGGTCCAACAAGTAATGGACATTATAATTCTTCTGGTTATCATAATAATTACAATGGATATCACCGAAACTCATACAACAATTACCGAAATTCTCATTACAATAATGGAGGACCATCGGATCATCACAATCACTCCTCCTATCATCATCATCATTCAGGCTCTTCAGATAATAATTATCATTACCCACCTTCAAGATCGTATGGAAGTCGATTTCGTGGGCGAAGAGCGTATCCACCAAGTAATTACTATTATGCAAACAATGGCTCGGCTAGTGGCAATGGAGACAATACTAATAGGCCTTCTTACAACCAAGGTATGTAGTAGCAAATAACAACATTAAGTGTTTTGACATTTAGACTTTTACGAGAAATATATTCAAGAGTTTGAATTGACTTCTTGAATGTAATATAAAGTGAATGAGATAGGCAAAGGAGTAGTACACGACTATACAGACATCAAATATTCATGACTTTTACTACATTACAAAAGTTGTTAGCATTGGTTCATTTATTTCAGTAATGGCTTAGGCTGATATGATATAGGAGTTAAGATAACAGCAAAGTACTTTATATATATATGTATCAAGTTGGTTTATATAGAAAGACGACGAAAGAAACTTCTTTAGTTTAGTCGACCTCTATGTGACTTGCATAGTGCCAAATTGAATTTGAGTTCACACACTTCCTTCCTTCTATGTACTATATAGCCGAAAGGATGGATGAAATTGAAATGTCATGGAGTGAGAAACAATTTCAACATTGCATTTATATACTTTTGTATTTATGTTTGTGTATTGCGGTAAAGGAAGACGGAGAAAGAAGAATTATGATATTGTGACAGGAAATGATTTTATTGTTGAATGCCACGAAAAATATGTCAGGTAGAATTTAATACACTAATGATGTTGACCTAAGTTTTCTAAACTATATAGCTTAGAAGCTTAGTTAGATTCTTATTCCAGAAAATTGAAATTGAACGGCGTTGTTGAATTGAGTCAAGTTATGACTGACTTTTGAAAATGTTGCAAGTGTCTCATTTTATTTCGGCTAAAAGAGGTTGAATGAAGCATATCCTTATAAACCAAAGTGTCACCAAAAAGAAACTTAAAAGTAGAGAATTCCTTACTCCACCCTATCTCAAGATGAATTTTCTTGGCTTTGGTTTGGTATTAAAGTTGGCATTTGGAGAAGAAAAGTGTAGAATGCGAAATGTAGAGTTTCTGAATATATCTGCCTCAACCACTTCTCTTACGCCAAGAACAGGCGTGTGGGATATGTAAATTATGGTGATGTGATGTCTGATGTAGTGGCAAAGAAAAAAGTATATAGTAAAGTTTTTCCTCGCCTTTTCACTTTCTATATATGTAGTAAGTATACATATGTAATACTCTTTTTGACTTTTTTCTTTTTCTAACGTTTTTTGCACATCTTTTTGAGTCGAAAGTCAAAACAGATTTCTGCAAGATGAAAAAATTTTTGCACTTGTAAGAGTAATATTATGTAAGGCACATTATGTTGAGAGAGCAAGGAGTGAGAATCAAAAGTGAACTGTGACTTTTGCAATTGCATAAGAAAAGTTTTATAGTGTCATGACTGAGAGAAAGAAAAAAAAACATTTTAGTTTTTGTAACTATACTAAAGAAAGAAATGTTCACAGTATGTATTATAGAAAAAATTCACAATTTCACAATGTACTTTTGTTATAAAAGTCAACTTGAGTTGATGAGTGTGAGCTCTGCTCTCTCATACAATCATTGTATTCTATTCTCTATCCTTTGCACTTATACAAAATTGCACAACTTGAATCTCTGTAAATACACGCATTGAAAAGAGTCGACTAAAGTGTAGAAGAGTTTTATTTGAGACTTTTTGGAACTGGAACATTTACTTTAATTTACTTTTCTTCTTCTTAGACTCTTTAAGTGTAACTACTGTTCTACTAGAGCTACGTGAGTAATGTAATGTTGTTGCTACTCAGATCTCTATAAGTATTACACATTTAATTCGCTCTAGTAGTAGTAAGTATTGCTTTGAAATACAAGTAATGTTTTGTCACTGACGTAAGTAAATGAAATGAGCAAAAACAAAAAGAGAACTTCTTGAGTTGACACTAAAGAAAAAAATGTTTAGCAAGTTATTTGGAGACACTAAAAAGTGCAAGAAGCAAATAAATTTAGTAATTGGGAGTTGCTCTCAAAAAAGTTAATGTTGTACTACCTTTTCTTCTGCTTCTGTGATAACTGTCAAATATAAAATTTGTATTTGCAAAAGATTAAAAGAATAAAATTCTTTTAGAGGATTTACACAGAGAGAAAGAGAGAGATACATTAAGTTCATTAATTTAATTTTAGTGTAAAGTACAAGTTTAGAAAAGAGTTTTACATCTGTTGTGAATTTTGTTGAAAAATCTATGACAGGAAACAAGTCAAATGAAGGAGATTTTAGAACTCTCTCCTGTCTTCAGAGACAAATATCATCAACAACGTTAGTATGCCAGAGAATTTTTCAAAAAAGTGTACATAGAATTCCAGCCTTAAATCAGAAGGATTGTTAAATGTAACTTTTGCAACCTACCACACACTGCCATTAGGTAGAAAGAGGATAGATAGATAGAAATGCTCATATATACAATTGTACAATTCCATAGGTAAATATATAAAGGCAACTGTTTCTACTGTACTATATCCAATCTTCTCTCTCTCTCTCTACTTGAAGAGCTTTTTGGCTTTTGTGCTCGACACTAATAAATTGTTTGTAATTTTTCCTACTTACTGCATACTGACATTATACTTTCAGCTTGCTGCATTAGTTTAAATGTGTAGGATGAAAATAGTTTGATTTTGAGGTTTTGTATACTGAGCTGTAAATCTTATCATGATTTTGTTAGAAAGCTCAGAAGAGACAGCAAATTTCTGTTGTGTCATGCAAGTTAAGAGAATGTTTGCTGATGTTACAAGGTTTTCTTGCAAATTGGACAAATGTCTGTCACTGAGAGAAAACAAATGAAAGGTATAGTAGTGTAAATGAGATTCTAAAAGGTCACAAGTTCAAATTGATTTGTAGTGTGAACAGAACGTTGATGTTATTACTTATAGAGATGAAATCGTAACATAAAATTTAGTAAACAGACGTAAATGCAAAATATAAAAAGATGAATTTATTAGCTAAAAATAACTTTAACAGTGCGTAAAACGTTCACCAGGTATTCATATATTATGACGTAACAAAAAAGAAGTAGTAGGTAGCTATACACGCAAGTCGGCACAAGATCGCTTATCAGAGAAGAATTTTTACAGTTTAAGTAAACCATTTAACGTCTAACACTTGTACGCAAACAAAAAAAGCGTGTCTCATATCTTCTACTTCATGTCACTTTTAAAAAGAGATGAGTCGCGGAGATAGTAAACAGATAGAATGAATACTCTACACCAAAAGTTTCTTGGGTCGAGAAAAAGACCATCATCACATTATCCAAAAGAAGAATGTGTCATGACAGAAAGAGATTCTCTCGTTGTTTACCTTTTTGTGTTCTGTGTGCACAACCACACACACATATTTTCTGTGGTGCATCTATGAATGCATTATTATGTGTTTTATTTATACAGATTTTTTCAGTTCAACTCTTTTTTTCTTTTCCTAACATATAATAATACATTTTCCACACACATATGTATTTACATGCTGACTATGTAGTTTAAAATACATGTCATGTTTTATTCAGTATAGAAAAACATGGGACTTTTTCTCTTCTATTACTCTTTTTTTCTCGTTTTTTCTGAGATGTAATTTATATGTAATATTTTATTCATACGTTTTTTTCTGTTACTATACCCTCGTCTATTATACATAGATATATAGGTATATAGGAGAGAGCAAAAGTCCGGTATATATTGTTATAGTAGAAAATCTGAAAAACATTGGTAATATTGTCAGTCGAGTTGATAGCATCAGACAACGACAGAAGAGCCGGATATATTTTGACTTTGAATCAAAATAATATTAGTTTTTGAGTCACTCACTCACAGTCGGAAAAAGAGTAGGCAGGCATTGATGTAGAGAGGGAATTGAGTTCAATTTTGTTTTGATTGCAATAGAATAATAATAATGTTGTTGTTTCATTTGTTTTCTTAATATCACAATAATAAACTAGTGCACAAGACACAATAAGGTTTTATATTAGAAAAGTTTGCAGAAAATATTAGTATATATTGTATTTCCTAAGTAGTTTCTCTTTCCATTACGTTTGATTAGCATTGTACACTAGTAAGTAAGAAACTTTGTTTTTCATTAGACTATTTTACTACTACACTATATTTTATATTTCAGCTTTCAACTATACTTACAATCATACACCTACTCACTTCTAATAAGAATTCTAAGCAACTACCTCTTAAAATACTTTTTACCTACGTCATAAACTTCAAATTCTAGGCTCACTTAGTTTTTGTTTTGTCTGTATGCAATTCCATTTTTAGAGTATTTAGTACACTGGAAGAATTTTTTTACTCTACACTAGATTCTTTTTCTCCCTTAGGAGAAAATCTCATGCCAATCTCATATAGTTCAGTGTGGAATATAGAGACATGGAACTCTTCTCTTAGCTTCCAAAATATTTTCTTTCAGCCTCTGAAGAGAATTGAGTGAGTACAAAACATAATAATGTAAGGTAGAGAAGAGTGGATTTGTCTACTATGTATGAAAAGCGTGTAGTATACATATGTAGACAGAGAGAGAGAGTGTAAAAAAAATATTATGCATACAGAGTTCAGTCTCCAAGTCTTTCCTTTCTTAGTCTACTTACTTTTTTCTCTCGAGTCAACTAAACTGGAAAAATCTCAATGGAATATTCATGATGAACCTTACCTTCCTTTTTGTCTTTGGCTAGTAAAGAGTAAAGAAGTAGAAGAAGAGAAAACAAGGAACTTTTTACACGGTTACTTAGCGCTCTGTGGTAGTAACGACTTGATCCACACACATCTCTCTCTCTCTACCTTTTTCATTTCTCAGAAAGATTTTTCTAGTAAAAAAACATGCAATGTTATATCTACAAAAAATTCTTTTTTGGTATAGAAATTTTTTAGAGTTTATAAGCTTTAAACTACTATTTCTCGCCTCAAAAAAGTTCATCTTGACTCAAAAAAAAACTTGGTTTAGTCATGCAGAATGAGGTGAATAGTAGTATATGTAGTATAGATCTAGTCTTATTTCTTATGTTTCAAGCAAACTACTAAACTTTTCTTTGCGGTTGTATATAACTTTATTTTATGTTGGTATAGTGTCGTTAGAATCGTAATGAGAAGTTTGCACGGAGAGCAAAAGTAAAGTCATCTATAGTCTCTATTTGAATATTATTTGAAGAGTATGAATTTTGTTTTTCAAAAACAACACTTTATTATAAGTAAAACTTAAATGCTAATGGCTATTTGCAACTTTTCCAATTTCCCAATCTGTTCTTGACTCTATTCTCGAAAAGTGTCTACTGTCTACTCTTGTAGTAAAGTTAAAGTAATGTAGGTCCATATCATAAAATTCTTTCAAGGAAGAAAAAGGTGTTAGGAAATTTAGTAAGAAAACTATATTTATATTGACGGGAAAGGAAACTTATTATATATTGTAAATGTTGAAGTGCATGACATGGTTGTATTACAACAAAACTCATTTTATGAGTGCACACGACTTGTACTTTACTACTGCAGTCATTGTAGACCACATATATATGATACGATACATGACATGAGAGAATTGAGACTACATGACCCTTTACAACACACATGTTGGCCCATATTTTCCAAAGCTTACTCTCTCTCAAACACTTGCTACTTTTGTCCTTATACCTTTTTTCCCAGTAGAGTAAATTTCTTCTTCTTCTTCTTCTGTGGCTATATATGAAAATATGAATTATCCTTAGTTAGAGAGTATATAAGTTATATAGAATCCCTGTAGTCTTCGTCTTCTTTTACATGTGAATTGTAGATTGTCGTTTTTGTCGACTATACTACTTTGCTGTTCTATTATTGTGTGAGATCGATAAAAAGCTCTGGAAGTACATACATACATATATATGTGAGTAAATTTAACTTACAATTTCCTATTATATGAAGTAAAGTAAGTTCGATGTTGAAATGATGGAATAATATCTATAACTCTCCTTTCTATGAACGTCCCTAGCAATATTATTATTATTGCTCTATATCGATGTTGGATGCCGCAGAGAGAAAAGTTGACATTTACATAGAAAATCTCAAATATCACTAGTAGAAAAGTACTCCACTCACTCCTACACATATAGAAAAGTCCAATCATACAGCAAAAGAGTTATTGACTAGAATAGTAACTGAATTATGAATATTTGATGTCAAAACCCTATATAATGTTCAATTCTTCTTCTCAAGTTGGACAAGATAGAGAGTAATGGAAATGGCAAAACTACTAGAATATACATTACATTCATTAGTCTCTGACAAGGAAACTATAATATAAAGCTTTGACCTTTAGTTTTCTAGCTCCTCTGTTTTTCTCTCTTAGTTATAACATGATTAAAATCTTATGCCAGTCAACTAATCTTGTCATTTAATTTCTTGTTTTACAGAGGAGTATACGAAAATCACTACGCCACGTCAAGACGTTCTATTCAAAAAAGGATATTTGTCTAAAAAAGTGCAGTCCTCATCAGTGGACAGTACTTCAGCTGCAACAACTCCTTCTGCCTCTACTAATGGCACTCCTGACACTCAGTCAACTAATGGGATTAGTTCTGGTGAGTTACATTTATATCATGTTTTTTAGATGTAATGTCACTCATATATATATACATATACGTCTTTTGTTTCTCTTGTAAATGACATGACATTATGACACTTGCTTATGAATAAGATACATATTTTTAGTCCCATGTTTTCTGATGACAATACAATATAAAAATATGTCATAATATGATATAGCAAACGTGTCAAGATGGCAAGTAGTGTTGAGTGTTAAAAGAGTAATGAAAGCAGAAAAGCAACACAACACTTGTGTAAGCCACTAATGCGAAACTTGGTGAAATGGCTAAAGAATAGAGAAAAGCTGCTGAGAGTGTGATGAAATCAATAGCCTGAAACTTTGAATAGATGCAATTAATCATAAGACCAGAGACCACAATGACACACATTGACATCAAGCCAACTCTCATATTACTTTATTCCACTTTTCTAAAAGCATATTGCTTTTTATAACGCTTTTGTGTAAGTTGAAAGCTTTACTATAGCCAAAATTGTGAAATAAAATAATCAAAATAGAAAAGTGAGTACCACTGACACGTGGGAATAAAAATTTTCAATGTGTACAAAGCTCTAGCGTTGTAACATGATATTATTATTCTCTTTATTGTTATTGTCTCAACTCTCCTGTGTATTTCCTCCAATGCTCTTTTGAGAAAAAGACAAATGCAGAATAGAAAAAGAGCCCTGCTATGAAGTCGTCAGTCAATGAAAATGAAACTCGTCAGTTACACACATAGAAGAAAAGAGTTTAAGAATATATACAGTTTTGCTTCTGTGAGAAAATTCTTTTTATGAGAGAGAAACATGCAAACTCTTTGTCTGTTTAAAGTACATATTTATGTAGAAAATATTATAATGCAATGCTTTTTTTCATGAATGGCTCAAAATTGCTTTCGTTAAAAACTTCTTCTTCTTCTTTGGTCAGAAAGTCATAAGAGTGCCCACTTTGATATTACAATATGGCATTATTATTATTTTTATGTCAGAGAACTGACATGTGACTCTAAAGCAGTACAACTCTCTGTATATGAATGAAAAGTACATTAAGTTTGTCTAACAATGACTTCAGTTGAAACAATTATTTACGTAAATTTAGTTCAACTTCAAGTACAGTTTACTCCTACGACTTGATACTTTAAAAAGATAAAAAAGTACTGAGTGAGATACTTAGTAAAATGTTGCTGTCGAGTCGAATATGAAAAATTACTTTGATGTCAAAATGTGTTATGATGAAAAGTAGTATACTAACTATCCAGTAGAAAATATTACAAGTTATTACAAAGAGGATTATATTAAAGGCACATATAGACATAGACATAGTTTACTGTAGAAATAGAAGTAGAGAACTCATTTTTTTCTTTGTAGTAAGCAACCAAAAGTGATTTTTTTCTCATGTCTTAAGATGTCGAGTTTGAGTCAGTTTTTTAGTAATGATGAAGAAAAAAGGAAGATGAATGAACATTGTGACTTGAGCCTAATGTGTTGGTCTCAAAATCGTCTTAATAGTCAACAGAAAAACTTTTCCACTCTGTTTCTTTCTGATAAAATACAAAAGTTAAGGGTCTCTCTTTCTTCAAATACCAGATGTGTAATATGAGATGCTCCCTTTTCTGAGGGACAGTTGCAACCAGATAATTTTCAAGGGTTCCTCCAAAAAGTCAAATTTTGATATCATGTCAATATAGAACAAAATTTACAAACTGAAAAAATTTGAAATATTTTTTCTTAGAACATTATGCACTCATTTTCATTACTCTTTCAAAGACGCAAAGATAAGAGAACGGAAGAAACTTTTTTTTTTCTATCGTAGCATTTTTTTGGCAAGTTGACTTAACAAATCATTCATCATTTACAGTGAAAGAGCACTCCGACATTTTTCTTTAGACATATTCACTTTGCATTAGTAGCTACAAGGGCAAGTATACATAGTCTTGTGCTCCAAAAAAGAAATCTTGAACTTTCAGTACAGTATCTAAACTGACTTCTCAAAAAATCAAAATGATTTGAAAAGAAAATTACACTTTATATAGAAAGAAGTTGTTGAAATAAAATGTAATGCGTAGTATCACAAGTCCTATTACGGAGTAAATTATGACAAGTAATTATTATTGTAAAGAAAAACTCTTACTCTTGTTTTTATTTTTAGCTCATAAGAGAAGCCAATGGAGCGAGAGAGAGAGAGAGAGAGAAGTGTGACATTTACAAAGTTTTTTCCATTTGCTCTCTTGATTGCTCATGCAAACTATTTTCTGAGGGCAAGATATATATTACAAGCATAACAAAGACTATGAGTTAGTATATGTACGTACTAGTACAGTAAAAATATAATATAAGTAGTTTCTTCACAAGAGAAGAAAGAAGTGCTCTTCTCTGAAGGAATGAAAATGAAACAAGAGATAAATGTCAAATGTCATATGAAAAAGCTAAAGTTAGTATGCATATAAACCACTTTGGCATTTCTAATGTTTACACCATATGTATTTTATGAGTGCTATGTTATGTTCACTATTCAGCCAGAAGAGTAATTAAATGTTTAGTTGGAAATATTGGTACATGTGTCGTGTCGTCGTCTAACTTCAATATGACATTGTACAAGTGTCAAAAACAAATGTGAATTTCTTTTTTATTACTTACACCAGTTGACCAAGGGAGGTTATTAAGTTCCTTAAAGTTGAAGGCTATACATAAAAATATAAATATGTAGATGATGATTATGGTTTCAATCCAATTGCAAATTCCACCTATAGCTCTTTGCTATATAAGAAGATATACATATATATATATAAAATATTTTCAGAGTCAAGCCAACTGAGCTACATTCCGTTCTAGCATCATTAGTACCGCATGGTATAATAGGCAATAAGAAGTCGTTGATGTAGTTGAAAATTCTAGAGATAGAAATGTCAACTACAGTCCGGAAATTGTATATAAAGATATTAGTTTGATGATGGTTTTGTCTTATTACATTAGTCGCTTGGTACTAAAAAAGCTAGCAACAGAAATAAATATATACGACAGGTTTATGAAATTTGTCATTTGTTTTTTATATATAGTTCTATTTCTATTTCTCTCAGAAGTCTGCGTCCAGCAATTTTTTCAGTGTATCTCTTTATATGTTGCTTTGTGTCACATATCTCACATGATATTCCCAAGTTTATTTTTAAATATATGCAAAGCATATTTGTTTCTCTTACTCAGTACTTTCATTACCTTGTACACATAGTTCTTCCTTCGTGATCTTGTGACTTTTTAGAGTCTGACATAAGAAGAAGTCTTATGACATGGAATCTTGAATCTCTCAAACTTCATTTCACAGCATGACTCTCTGTTTTTTAAACTATAGCTAGCCCATTATCTTTTTCTTTACAACGTGTGCTATTATATAGCTACCACATACCCATAACAACATTTCTGCATACTTATGTAGAAAATGCTCATGAGATGAAATGAGCTGAGGTAAAATGTAAAGAGAAGAGAAGAAAAAAACGTCTTTTTTGTTCTTCTTCTTCTTCGTTATATATGCAGAGTAATATAAGTTGCTAATATGTTTCTTTTTTCATGTGCTAAACAAATTTCATAAGTATGCGTGTATGCATAAAACTACATAGTTAAGTTAAGAGGAGGACTATATGATATAATGTATAATGGAATGAAAATAGACATCAAGGGATTTTGTTTGAAAAGAATTTACTACTATACAATATTGTGTAGTTCTTAAGACTTTTTCCAACTTGACTTGACCTCATGGTTTACCTTAACGAGTTTTCTCAGACGCACAAGATTGAAAGGTTAGACAGCTACTATATAGCATATAGTATAGTTGTACAAACATGAGAAGTTTATAAGTAGCTTCTAAGAGTTTTTTTACATACTAGACAAACTTCTATTTTCGGATCGATCAAGTACAACTCAAAAATAGAAAGTCGTTAGCTTCTTCTTCCGTTAGTAAGTTTAGTATATGTGTGTAAAAAATCATTGTGTTTTGTACTCCTATGTCTTTTTCTCTGACTAAATGCAAAACTGATAGATGTTAACTTGACTTTGACTTGAGAGAGGAAGAAAAAAGGAGACAGTGTCACTCATTTTTAGAAGACTTACATATTTTAGTATACATTATATCCAAAAGTATGACGACTACATCTTTGTAAAATGAAATGCTATAGTTTTTACGAGCATTAGCTCAAGAGGAAGAAGAGAGTATGAAAATAACTTACAGAGACTCATCGTGTGTCGTTTTCTTGCTTGTTGTTGTTTTTGTGGTTATCAGGTTTTACATTTTGTTATTTTATGGTGAGATTGCCTACTAACATAAGCAAACTTTAATGATGACTTCAAAGAGTCAAAAGCGAAAGAGAAACAAATATATATACTTTGCTGTAGATCTACATAAAAGGATTAAAAAACAGAGACTTTTAATTAAGTTAATTAACTATATATGCTTTTCTCTTTAATTTCACAATGATAATTATATATCATATGTTTTGTTTTACAGACTATTCCGAAGGAGGATATGAAAATGGTGAGACTGACTGCGTGATAGCATATGACGATACAATTTACTATGGTCCACCTCCCGATGGAACGACTGTTTACACAGATCCAAATACTGGACACTGTGAAGTAGTTTACTATGGTAAGTTTTCTAAAGAACGTTAATTTATTCACTCCAACCAGATTTCACTAGATGTTTTCGGATATACTTACAACATGAGTTTACATATTCATATCAGTACACGATCACACATTACATTAAAATACATACATAAAAGTAGTATACATTCTTTTCTTTTAGTAGTAGTAGTCTTACAATAATGTGTTTGTGCTAATGGAAAGGAGTCTAGGTAATTCGATAATTGTGACAATTATTTTTAATTACATCTTACACGTCTACTACAACAGAAATAAAGTAGTAACAGGATACACTGAATTAAAACTTTTGTTCACTCATTTGTCATTTAGATTATTCTTACTAACTTGGATCAAATAAACAACAAAGCCTAAGAGAATAAAAGATCCAAAGAAGAGTTATATATATAAATCCGATGTGTTTTTCTAATTCACTAATTAGGCCTTACTGCCGTTTCTCTATCTTTACATACATATATATATACATATATATATATATTTGTGGATGGTGTTATTATACTTCTACAAAAGCCATTAGAGTCAAAGTCAACACACAAGTAAAATCTCTTTTAAGTAACCGTAGCACATAGAAATGTCTTCTTGTGAAATAGTGACTGAGAAAGAAAATCCTTTCATCTATCTTAAGATTCAATTGAGTCAAAAGAGAGTTGATGCGAAGTACATTTATGCATGTGTGTTCTTTAATGAACCGTTGACATGATATTGATACGACTCAGCTAACATTGTGTGTGTAATATGTATAATAATCACCAACGTTCTCTGTTTTGTTTATCACTCCCCTTTTCGTTATATGTTGTTATTACATTATTAGTACTGAGAGCTCATATTACATTTTTATAATTACCAAGTTTATATTACATTATATAGGATGACTAGAATTGTGTCTAGACATATATATAATTCTAATAATATTTTGTTTTTTATTTTACATAGGTGCCTGTTCCAGCAATGGAGAGTACTATGATGCATACCCAATGAGTCCAGTATTGGTTACTGCAGGTTATCCAGCAGCTCCAGTCTATTATCATCTTCCGTATCCACCACCATTAGATTGGAATGGTCAACCAATTTACCCAACTATTGTAGCTGCACCACCGATTTCTATGACAGATCCTTCCATTATGCCTCCTGATGCACAACAGGTTTGTGAGAATCTCAAAATATTCTTATTAAAAATTCTTCTTATTGACTCTCATCTTTTTCTAATTACTTCAGGGTTTGGAAACATCATCTCAGGTTGATGAGACAGGAACAGTCATAAGCAGTTCTCAATTTGCTTCCAGTTGCACAATCTCTTCTCCAACTCCATCACAACATGATGATGGAGATGACGAGGAAAAAGATAATAATACCAACAATGGTGATGGTACTAAATCTAAAGGAGAAAGTGAGGCTGACTCTACAACTATTGTAGGAGAAGAAAATGCTACTAATGAAGAATGTGATTCTTCTTCAACAACTCCAAAGCCAACAACTAATAGCAGTCAAAGTAGTAGTACTCCGATCTCTTCTGTCTCATCATCTTCTACAAAAGATACTTTGACAACATCTCAATCTGTGCTGCCAAATAGTTCTTCAGAATCAACAAACTCTACACCAGTGACAGCTATAACTACTACACCATATCAACAGAATCAACAGTATTCGACAGTAGCCGTACCAATGAGTCAAACTTATGCTCATCTTCCTCCACCACCACCACCACCAACAATGATGAATGGATTTGTTCCACCACCACCACCTCATCATCATAATCCTCATCATCATGGAGGACATATGCCACCACCTCCACATCACAATAATCATCATCAACCACGTCATCATGTACCTCATTCAGCTCAAAATACTGGACCACTACCTCCACCTCCACCAATGGGAACTGTACCTTATTACTACCCACCTCCACCTCATCAACCACATGGAGGATATGTTTATAGTCATCATCCAGTTTATAATGGTACTTTTACTATATTATATCAAGTTTCTTGATTCTACTCTATAAATGTTAATGTTATCATCAAAGAGGAGGAAAGAAGCAATTAGATTTGTGTACATGCAATGAATTTCACTAATCTGATAATCCCATTTATTACCTTACATTGCATATATACCATTAGGTCACACAATAATATTACATAGTAGCAATAGTATATATGTAGTTGACGAAATGAAGTGAAAGTAGTAAAGCAACATGAGAAACAATAAAACTGTAAATTGCAATTTTGGAGTTTGCTCTTTACTTTCCATTAATTTTATGAAATGGGTTAGAATAAGAGAGAGAGAAAGAGAAATATATATAGTTTGAAGAAAATGACACTCATTAAATGCCTTTTAATTGACAAGTGTAAAAATATGTTGTTAAATATTATTTCCAAGTCCTAGAGAGACGATTCTTTAAGATGATGAACCAATGAATGTGTATATTTTTTACTACTACATATATTCTACTACTATTGCTACTATCGTAATGTGTTACAACAATATATATAAATATGATGGTCATTAAAAGTTTACAAGGGGAACATAAAATAAGAACAACACTAATGGATGTAGACTTTGTAGAAAGAGTAAAAGTATATATACTAATACATAACATAGAAAGATTATATAGCTACATACAACAGAAGGAACCAAAGGGCACAAAAGAAAGTAATAAACTAATAACTCTCTATTAACCATGTCAAGTAGACAGTAGTAGTAGTAGTTATTTGTAAAGCAACGTGTTTTAGTTAGTTACTATGTACATTCTACATATATTTTGCGTGTGTGTATATGTTTCTCTTATATATGTGCATGATGTAGTGATTTTGCTTTTTGCTTTCTCTATTAATCCATACATCTATAGAAAAAGTGCATAAACTGATTTATTACACTTTGGAGTTTTGTGGGTGTGTTAAACTTCCAACATTTTATGACCAAAGAAAGTCAAAGTCGATATTTTGTGCGTGCTTTTTAGTACTCATGACTTAACTACATCGTTTCAACACTCTTTTTGATATTTGTACAATTTAGTAAATGTTTCGAGTACATAGTAAAAGTTATTGCTTTTGACACACTACTTGAGAAATATATACTGGAGAAACCATACACAGAGTTTAATTGGCTAATATACTTTTTCTCTTCTCACCTTGGCTCAAGGGCAGAGAGAGAGAGAAGTTAGAAGAGAGAGAAATATTCTGGAGAAGAAAAACTCTAGCTTAGATTCTTAGATTTCAGTGCCAGAATGTGACTCTTGAGATTTCAAAATGCAGTCAAGAAAATATTGACATTATTTTGTCAGCAAAATCAAAAAAGAAAAGGTTTTTTTTATCTCAGAGTTTTAAATAAATGACCTAAATCCACGCCCACAAAAGACAATTGAGCTGAAAGGAAGAAGATTAGGGACAAAAAGGCTTTTTGGTGAAAGTAAAATTACGTTTTCACAAAACCTAAATCAAAATACTGGAATAAATGGATGAATTGTCCAAAATCTCTTCTATATGCTAAATTCAATTCAATAATAAAAGAGCTTAGAATTTGAGCTGTAGACAGTGAGTAACAACAATTCTTTCTAGTATATGCACACACTAACAATGCAAAAATGTAAATATATATAGAGAAAATTCAATAAGCTGTTGAGTTGAGAGTTGAAACTTGATAACCATTTGCTGACTAGAGAAAGTATGCTATATATAAAATATGACGTTTCTAACTCTGCACTTTATGTCAATCAGGATAAATATACTCATGTTGTAGCCGTTTTGAAGTATAGTGTACGAAACCACTTATCTCAACAAAAAAATTGCGTATGTTTATTTTCATAGTAGTGACTAGTGAGTAACTATTAGGTATAGCAGGTGCAGAAAGCCTTCAATTTCATATGGAAAATATTATGACAGGTGAAGTTTAGCAGCAGTCGCACAAAATATATGAAAACCAACCATACATTTATTTCATGGCATATAAATTAAATGGATTATTACTACTTGGCTAACTTTTCAGAATAGAAAATGATATTAGTACACAGTTTGTATTTATAGCATAGTATGAATTTTTAATCGGCTTATCATAATATCAAGTTTTATAGAATTTCAATAGTGAGACAGGTGAAAGCTTTTAGGGGTAACTTGAGATTTACTAATCGAAACAAATTAGAGAAAATCTTCATCTCTTTCTATCTTGTTGGCATTTATTTGTAGTTTTGTAGTAGTCAATCAAGCAAAGAGTAACAAATCTTGTTTAACAAAGATTCATTTCCATGTGGTTTTGTTTGATAGTTTGTATATATACCAAATACATCAGTTCATTGTCACTCGACAGTGCTTAAAAAACTTTTTTTTCTGCCTGTAGTTAGTTGATACTTTGTCAGTTTTACACTATAGTATCGGGACAGTAGCCAATATTCTATATATCCTATCGGCATATTTACATTATTAGAATACTTGCTACACTACTTACTACTTGAAAGCTATTTTAAGCACTCATTTTTTCTCGCCTTATCGTTTTTTGCCAAACCAGCATGTAGATGTATAGTTAATTTTCTTTTGGAATCATCATCATCATGTGAGATGCAAGTTCAACTTTACACTTTAAAGTTTTGGTATATTTATATTTTTTGCATGCTTATTTATACGTATATATCTCCGTCTCTACTACTTTTAAAACCTTTTCCCAAGAGATCTAATATTATTTTATGTATGAGTAGAAGTGTTGCTCCAAAAATTTATGTATATTGTGACATTTGATTATACCTCAATGTTACGTTTGCTATTTAGAAATGTACACCATATGTGTTTAAAATCTCTAAATGTATTGTATGATTTTTTTTCTTTTAACTATCATCGTCATCCTCATCATCTCGTGACTTTACACACATAAGAAGATCATGTGCACAACAGACATACAAAAGTCATAAGAGAATTGCCCTTCTGGTATAAACAAACTTTTAGTTAGTCATTCACTCAGCTAGAACACAAGTTTTAGAGTCAAGTATTAATAATAAATAGTATTTGAAAAATTGAAGTCTGAATTTCTAACAAACCCATAATTTGATCTGTTCTTTGTTTTTGTGTACTTTTGTGTGCATCTCTTCCATCTTAAAAAAAATCAACTGCTGCTACTACTTCACTGCTACTAAATCTCAACGTTTTTATTGCCTTTACTCTACTTCTCTTCTTTTTCCAAAATCAAAGTTCCTCTTCCTCCACCTCAACAACAACACAACAAACCACTACCACCACATTTTCAAAAGGATAATCGACTAGTTGGAAGTCCTTCGGCTGCTGATCTACAACAACAACATCCTTCAAATAATAAAGGACTCATGCTGTGTTCCAGTAGTCAAATGCATCATCGTAAAACCCTGTGACTCAGTTAGTTGACTTATTTATAAATTATCTTAAATTATATGACAAATTATGTTGCGCAGCACACATGTAGAGAGACAAACTATTTATATGCACTTATATATATATTTTTTTTCAGTTAATATTTTCTATATTTTTTTTACTGACACTTTTAAGAATGTAAATGAAAAGTAGGTTTATTAGACTTTGGGATGCCACGCCAGAGACCAAAATATAAAATCAAAATGTAGTTGTATTCTCTAAATGCAAAAGAGACCAGACCGACAGGCAAATATCTAGATTAAATTGATAGGCTAAAATGTTTTTCAAAGAGTGTTATTTTGGCACATAAAGTTTAACTGTAGTCAACTGCACAGATTCGAACAAGAGCCAGAAAAACATTTTTCCAACAAGTCATGTGGGCTTTTGCAAACTCTACTATTAGAGTACGTAGTAAGTTTTTGCAAGTGACGTGACGAAGTAACAAGACAGGAAGAGAGAAAAGATTTTTTTTCAACTTACAAAGTAATTTGAGCAAAAAGGAAAAAAAGTGAACTTTTGCACTGGAGAAGAGAGTCACTCTCACAAGTAGAAAGAAAGTGTGTAGCTTTGTCGAAAAGTTTTTTGACGTCGTCAGTCACATACGAAAAACTAATTGCAACTAAAAAGTAAGTTGTTAAGAAAAGAAGAAGGTGCTTATAGTGTCTCAACTAAAGACATTTTCTATATAGACGTATAGAGATAATCAACTTGAAAAAAAAGTCGAAAGTCAGTCAGTTCTTAAAAACTAATAACAAGACTTGTTCATTGACATGTTACATTTTCAAATGGAGAATCTTTTTCTATTTAATGAGAGCGCGAGCCAACAATAGTTCATTGACCTTTATTTTTGCTTTTTTGTTGCATTGCAAAGCCGGCTTTGCTTTATTGCTTTAATTAAAAAGTTTGATTTTAAAATTAAATAACAAGACGTAGTTAAATTATCATAAGTGCACCATAAGTAGATATCATATTGCATAAAAATACTGCACGAGACGCAATTTATATATATATATAGCTACACTGTACAATAGTGACGTAATTTTATATCTTTTTTTTAGTTGTATATACTTATAGTTAGTTAATATGTAGTTTTTTTATTTATTTTGTTTTGTAAAGAAAAGTACACTTTTAGAGTAACTTATCTCTCTATCTCTCTGTCCTTATGTATTATTAAACTAGGTGTTGTGGTTCCAATTGCACCTGCTGCTTCTACTGCTGAAGCTGCCTCTTCCTCCTCAACTCTTGAAATCTCTCCAAGTAATCGAAAAAAACGTAAAAAGAGACGAAGAAAGAAAGATGGACAGGTTAGTATAATACTGTAGTAGTCATTATCACATCATCATCTTCTTATCACAAAACCACCACCACCACATTTTCACCTTTATACCAATTCAATACTCCAACAAAGTTTTTTCTAATTGTCCATCATCTACAAATAAAAAGTCCAATATGGCGGCTTCAACTTTTTTGGCTTGAGATTGAGTTTGAAAAAAAATAACCTTTACTTCTTCACTCCTCTCCTCTTTTCCGTCTCCTGCTACATTAACTTGACTAATGTAATAAAACGGTAAATGGGATTTATTACGTTAAGTACTTTTAGTAGTCTGCCTCTGCCATATGTACTTTTTTAATGTCAGTTTATACTTTCTCTCTTTTCGACTCTTGTATGTGTGGTACATTTCTTGGTTCATTTACTGTTGAAAGTATTTGTTATGATCTGGAAGAAGGAAGAGTAGTGTAGTAAATAGTTTTTGTAGTTTTCTCTGTGTGTATGTGGTTTTTTGGTTTGTGGTTGTTGGACCATTTCTAGTTGCTTTCTCTCTTTCTCTAGCTACTCTATCAAGAAGATATTAATCGATTGTGTTTGTGCTCAACATCAAGTAATTGGGTATGGTGCTCACGTATATATAGATTCTGATGCTTTTTTGCCCATTTTTTGTATATGTTGTTTGAATTGCCTTTTTTCTATATAACGTAATTGCAATGGAGAAGACGAAGCCTCCACTTTTTTTATTCTATACTGATACAGAATGAAGAGAGTCTAGTAACTAAAAACCTTTTTCTAATCAATTATAACAACTTGTGTATAATAATAATATACATTTTACCTACTCTGCATCACAATGACATTTTATATATTTATATATTATCGTAATACATTATTAAGTAGGTTATTTATTGACTTTTTTCTTGTGACCTATCTATATGTATACTGACATGATTTATGTTTGTGTCTATTTGTAGTTGACAGATGAATGCTCTGATGAGACAGGCTCAAGCCCTGATGAAGACACAACAGCAATAGCAACAACACAAATTTTACAAGAGGAAAAGTCAAACTTAATTACAGTTGTTGAGAATTGTAGTAGTAATAGTAGTACTACTGTTACTCAAGAAAAAGAGAAGCCATCATCAATAAAAGAAGAAAGTTCTACTATTACTACTACCACTACAACAGCAAAACACTCATCTTCATCTCCATCTCCAAAGTCAACTACTACATCTCAATCAAGTTCATCAGCAACTTCAGATTGTGAAGAAAAAGTTACAAGAACTATTGCAGAGATTGTCGAGCAATTAGACTCGGATAATACTGCAACTTGTAAAAATCTAACTGACAAAGTTGAAACTGATGATAATTATATGATGATGAATGATTCGTCATTAAAAAGTAATAATAATAATACTTGTTGTCCTACAAAGGATAGTGACGATATGAATATAAATAATGAAAGTACTTCAACCACTACTGGAGAAAATACAACAACTTCAGAACAGCAGCAGCAGCAGCAATCTTCATCATCATCAACTACAGAATCAAATACTACTTCAAATACAATTTACCCAAGTGTAAATAGTAGTGCAACTTCGGAACCCACCACAACAACAAAACATAAGAGTCCTACTACAATGAATACTGCTACAAAGAAAGAAAAACCTACTGATTTAAATCTAATTGAATGTCCTGTTCAACAATGTTCAAGTGGACCTGACTACTTACAATTACTTAATTTACAACGAAGTCCTGATCAACCTAGCTCTCCAGATTCATTCAATACAACTCAAAGTGTTGCTGGCTCAGAGTTAGCACCAGAAAATTTATCAGTTTCAGAGTCTGACATGATGAATCGTACTACGTCTATTGATGAAGTTGAAGAGGATTTACCTTTAGAATCACCATCATCAACATCAATAACAACGACGATGCCATTATCTAATGAACAATTTAGCTACCCTTCTTCCTCCTCGTCTGCAGTTATTCAAGAAAACCAAAAGGAAATGATGAACGATGGCTCTTGTAGTAGTAAACCAGTCGTAGAGGAAATTGTTACACCTCAGTCGTCATCTAGTTCTGTTTGCTCATCTCCTGTTAGATTAGTAGTGACACCGTCTAAAAGTGACATTCAAGAAGAGAAGACAAAGACAAATGAGCAACATCATCATGAGCCACCACCACCACAAACTTTTACTCCCACTACAGTAGTAGAAGATACAACACCTACAAATTCAGAATCAAAGCCTATTATTCCAAGTAGTAGTCAGAGTAGAAGTAAAAGTGAAGCTAGTTCAACAAATCAAACACAACGTCCAAAGAGTATCACATTAGCTGTATCAGAATGGTTAAAAACTCAAGGAGATGATGCTCTAACACCAATTATTCCACTAGCATCTACTTCTTCTGAGGATTTAGATGAAGATGATAATGACGACGATGATGATTCTGAAGAAGATGACAATGATACTGAATCAGAATCTCAACAATCAAAAAATAAACAGAACCAAAAAAACGTGTTTGGCAACCCTTGCGTAAGTATAATTATTTTAAATTTTTCATATATACTATAATAAACGTACTTATCATGAATATTTTTGAAATTTTTAGGTTGCACCATCCAATAAGAAATCTACCCGTTCTTCTTTAAGAAAAACTACTGGAGAAAATGAAGTTCAGACTATTAGAAACAAGAAAAATAGTAAAGTCTGTACCAAGGATGGTTTTGCCAACACAAGGGTTGCCCATATTTCTTCGCTAAAAACTTCACCTGATACTGCTCAATTTTCAAATAAAAGCTTTATAATTGCTCCTGTTCATCAGTCTTGTAATAATACTAATTCAACTACTACTACTACTCAATCAACAACAACAAAAGAATATGATTCTGGATTAGAACTAAGCTCTCCTGAAAATTCTGGTGGTACTAAAAATAAATCTAAAGACAAAAAAGAAAAACAAGTAGAAAATTCTCATGTTGCTCTACTCACATCTAAAAACTTGTCAATAAAATCAACTACTTCAACAACAGAAATAGAACAAAGAAATCCTGCAGAGATTTGTGATCCTACAAAATTTTCCAAATATTATCAATTTGGTGTTGTATTTGATTCATCAGTGTCTGTATCTGGTTCTGAGGATCAAGGCATTGATGAGGAGGAGGAAGGAGGAGAAGAAGACCCTGTATTGAAAATGGATGAAATTAATTTGCGTGAAAATTTACCAGAATCAATAATTACAAGTGCTACTAGAGAAAGACAAAAAAGATGTGATGACTATTATTCTAATAAAAATGACGGTGGTGCTGTATTAAATAAAGGTTATTGTGATGAGGATGATGATGAAGAAATTGGTACATTTGATCCAAAGAAACATTTGGTCATATCAAAAAGAAAAAATTCAAATATATCCAATAATAGTAGTAGTAGCAGTTCCAATCCTAATTTTGATGAGGATCGTGATGATGACTATGAAAATGAATTGGAACCAAATATACAACAACAAATGGCTCATTTTGATGAACTTTTTCAAAAGAATTTAACACCTTCATCTCATTTATATGAGAATCCCATGTCATTAGCTGCTGAGCTAGTACACTCAAGTAATTTGAGTCAAACTCCTTTACCTAATTCATGGGATGTTGACTCACATGAACAACTTCCAACATATGTATCACCTCCACCAGTCTCAATTCCAACAGTATTCAATGCTAACACACCTCATGCTAAGGTGATTCGTTCAAGACTTAATGTTACAGGTGAACCAATTCCTTGTGCTATTTGTTGTGTCATTCAATAAGAGACTCTTCTTCTGCTAACTATATATATATATCAAAACTATAATTATTATCTAAGGTGTAAATATATTAATAATAATATTATACTATTACTTAAATTAAGTTATTAGCATAGGATGGACATTCTCATATTGTCATAATATGAGATTGTTTTCAAAAACGTAAGCAGCTATCCCAGTGAATTCTATCAACGACTTTATGAAAAGTCAATGATGATGATGTAAATATATTTATCTTAAGTCAGTTATATTCTATTCTCTATATTAATCTATTAAAAAGTCGTCTGCCAAGCGCAGTGAGGAAGGAGAAAAATGTGTGATGATTTGTTGAAGAAATGATTAAAGATTTGTATTCTCAATTTACTCGATTCTTATACGAGTATTTCAAAGATGCTGGAACATTGGACAAGTGATAAGAAAAGAAAAATTATTAATTATATATATAAAAAAATCCGGAGACGTACGTTTGTTGATCGCTATACATACACAAAAAAATGTGGCAATATAAGTACACTACTATTATATTATACAACGCTTGAATTTAATATTGAATTCTAATTGAAAAAAAAAATATATTTGACTGTAATGGTGCGATATGATAAAACATTTTTTGCAATAATACTACATAAAGTACTCTAAAATTAGTGACTAAAAGATAGACATAAGACTTGTTATATTATATGTATATAATTAAAAAATCTCTGTGGACGCAGTTGTCGTCTTTTCTCATGTTAATAGTTGTGAATACACTGACAGCATGAATGTAATTTTTACATATATAATCGTATTCACTAATCTAAATGGGGGAAAGTTTTTTTTTGTTGTTGTTATTACTTTAATATTACATTAAGTATATCATCTAAGCATTATGTGAGCACTCTAATGGTGCTTACAACAAAATAAATCGTACTTGTATATACGTGTAATTACATATTGTATACTATTAATATATAGAACTAATTAAAAATGGTTAAACTATATCTATGTAAGCTCTTTGCCTCTGTCTCTATCTCTCGCTTTCTCTCTGAAGAAAGTCACACTCTAAACGACATTCTCTAACATATTCACAACAACTCAGAGATTATTATAACTCACATCACAATTTTCTTATTATAGTTCTATAATAATTCTAATCAAATCACTATTAAAACTAAGTATAGATAGCACATGTACACTAGTGTAAAAATAATATATATCATGAATGGTGAATTTTCCCATATTAAATATGGTTTGAGTCTGTCTAGTCTTTAAGACTTGTTTTGGGTTGTTGCTATCTGCAATGATACTATTATAAGGGTAATATGCATAGCACCAATCACAATTATTGCTTTGGACTTCTACTCTAAAATTAATATTATGCATGAAAGTTCTTTCTTTATTATGGTATTCCAGTGTTGTATGTACATGTTGTGTGAATGTGATGTAACATTCTATATTGTACATAAAATATATAAAAATAGAAAAAACAATTACTAACCACAAGCAAATGCTGCTGATACAAAGCTTCAAAAAATATGAGAAAAACCTAAAAATTCCGTATAGGAAAGACATTATAAAATATATACATCTATAATATACATATAAATACAATATTCTTTTTGTTCATGTCACTTTATATATATATTATTCAATTTACCTTAGGAAACGACAAAACTCATTGTCATTATTGCTGTTACACAATCAAATGGTACATAAATTAAAATATAGTGTTTAGTGTAGCTATAAACAAATTCCTGTACAATTTATCCACTGTTGTAAATTAGCCCCCTATAGAATTAGAAAGAAATGTGAAAAATAAAAAGTATAAACCTTGTATGAAAGCAATGTACATTATTATTAGGCATGCGAGAAAATATTATAAATTATAAA
Organism: Oncopodura yosiiana; assembly: GCA_009869805.1. Taxonomy (NCBI): domain Eukaryota; kingdom Metazoa; phylum Arthropoda; class Collembola; order Entomobryomorpha; family Oncopoduridae; genus Oncopodura; species Oncopodura yosiiana. The sequence continues at coordinate 6,066 of VCNE01003904.1, read as the reverse complement.
ATAAATGAAAATTCTCAAAGCACGTAAGTATACTAATTTCACCAGTGACTGACATTCGAATTTAAAAAATTTCCTTAAAACTATAAGGAGAATATTAAACTGTTGTAACTCTTCTCCTCCAGGTATTTCGATCCTATTCAAAATAAAAACGAGTCAATTTATTGTACTTTTTGTGCATTGTTTCTCATACAATATATGCAAAAAGAACCTAACTACTACATAAATCTTGTACATATATTAATGTATGTATCACTATGTATAATATGCATTGTACCAATAACGTTTGTAATTTTAATGTTCAATCCATAAATATTTTTTCAAAGGTGAGAGATGATGAGATGAGAGTCAGCATAAAAAAAAGTTGTTTGGTATTGAATATTATATTGGATGATATATAATTAAAATATATTTGAGAGAGCTCAAGTTGTAAAAATTGCAGAATGTTTTGAAGAAAAAAGAAAATAGTTTTTCACTTTTCAGTCTGAAAGAAACCTCAAGTAATTATCAAACTTTCACTTTTCCTATTTACTCTCTCTCTCTCTATCTTAAATGCACTTTTGACTTTTTCTCACTCATCTCTGCATACTATCTCTTATATTCTATTTCTTCAATTTCCAAATATCAAATTAGAAAATGTTTTATCTTAAAAATGTATATTATTACTACAGCTTTACATAATGTATTAAAGAAATTAAAATCGCAAAAAAATTTCAATTGCGGTCGTGCCTTTTTGCATTTAAAACAATAAATTGCTGTCGTAAAAAATTGTATATTTGTTCTCCTATTGCTACACTACTCGCTCTCATTATATATTGGTTAATAATATTATATAATGTAAGTATATTAAAAATATTTGTTCAATGTTTCTCGTTTCCGGTGCTATTTGTATCTCTAAATAATAATAATCTTACAATTAAGAAAAAAAACTCATCACTCTCTTCATATTGCATAATTATCAATTTGTTGTAAATTATATAAGCAAGTTCCTTTTCTATAATAAATATTTAAGTATATATGTTATTTGTTATCATATTATTATTAAAATATCAGGTATACTTTGTACTTTTAAGGTTCATAAGCTTAAGTAAGAAATAATAATTTACGGTTGTAAAAAGTTGTACACATTTAATTACTTTATTATAAAATAGGCTATACATAATATATTAATGCTGTTTAACTAAATGCAAAGAAAAAAGCTAATTATAAGAATCAACATCACGTAATACTTTATACATCATAATATAAATATATATATTTACCTTCACTTTAAAAACAAATTTCAAATCATCATGTAAATGTTATATTACACTTAATTGCAAAGGAAAACAAAAAAAATATTCTTTACACAAAAAACTCTTATTAAACACTCTGTACTTTTTGTCTGTGTGTGCTATATACTTAAGTATAAATAACAAAAAAAAACTTCTGAAATTGTAAAATCGATTGCAAAATTTTGAAAGCCTTGAATTGTCAACGAATTGTGAGAATGTTATAAGTAAGTGAGAGAAAGCATAAGTTTGAGATAAGTCCAGTAAAGTGATATTAATCAGTGGTTTGTAAATAATCGGAATATTTAAAAAAATAATAACAATATTGATGTATAATAAATATGGCAAAATGGAAAGAGAGAGATAAGAAAAGAAAGAGAACGTGAGAAAAATAAGTTCCACAAGCCATCAGTTTTCACTGCCTTTAATTAATTGCGTTTCATACTTTATAACGAATTAATTAATTACTTCATGTAATTAGCTAATGATGTTTGTAAAAGTTTAAATTAACTTATGAGTTTAATTTTAGAGCTATTATAATATTGAATATGGTAATTAGTCAACAAAAGTTAATTTAGGAGAGAGATTTGATTCAACTGAGGTAATGAATGTAATTTTTAAATTAAATTGAGGCAGTGACAATATATAAATGTATTTACTGAGCTTTCTTGAGTTTTTGAATGGCATTATTAAGAGAGGAGAAGAGAAATGAATAGCAAATAGGATATTTATATATATATATGAACCTTTCATTGACACAATTTCAAGTTGATCTTTACATTATTTTGTCACATGACAAGTTCTTCCGAGTTATTCTTTCCTCTTTATCTTATTATCTAAAATACATATTATATTAAACAACCTCTTCACGTGCTCACTGGAAACATTTCACAAAAAAATTACAATTCTAATATCTCTCTCTTAATAAATACCTTCTGTATTAATTAACTAATACATGAACAATTTCTGCAATTGAGCACACAGAATGTACTACATTTAAGAAATTACTATAATAATAATAATGGGTATACTACTGATATTACTAATTATCTGCTAAAATACTGACAGCCAAAAGCATTATATTATATTGTTCCCCTTAATCGTGATTATGATATATGTTATGTTAAAATATTATAATAATAAGTACACCTCATATATATTATATGAATATGTACCATGTTATGAGTACATACTACACAACATTATATTAAAAAACAACTAATGTATATTATTAAAAATTACATTAATTAATTGATGATGATAAATTAAATCTACTACATATATTATATGATACTGGCGTTATTGATGAATAAATATACGCTTTCAACTCAAATTATATACTTTTTGTTGCATTATCATTACTTTACTTAATTTAGCATACATGAGCAGAGCATAAAATATTTTCATAAAATATCAATATCCATTCAATTGTGAACAAAGACTTTTCGATTTCTTAACGCGTCATGGGGAAAAATGAGAAAGAGACAAAGAGGGAAGCCGTTAGATATTTATCGGAGGGAAAATCGCCAAAACACAGAAAAAGTCAGTTGTTTCAGTGTCTTGTTCGTTGGATCAGTTTTTCTGTTTTATGATTTTGTTTTAATCAAATTCATTGCTACTGTCCTATTAAAATGGAGACAACAAAACGTCGTCGATCAGTAAGTCAATTACACATTATTGAAGATGAAAAGCTAATTAATTTTACTCACTCCAACCAATTTCAACTTTTTCAAAACTCTCTCTTATAGATATTGAAATCAAGAAATTCTTTGGATCCATCTGCTATTGATGCTCTACAAAAGGATGATATCACCCAAGATTTTCAGCATACTCAGGAAATTATAAGAAAACGTGTGAGCTTTTCAGCAAAAACTCAGATTCAGTAAGTCGTTAACTACTATTATTATGATTTATAAATGCATTTAGTACTCATTTACATTTGAAAATTCTTAAAATTTACAGAGAAATTAATTGTAACAGCCCAGAAACTAGTGGAAATGCTGACCCTTCTTCTTCAACTGTTTTAACAACCACAAATACTCCAGTTAATAATAGTACAATTCTTCAAGTCGAAGATATACAACCAGATTTAAATGCTACATCATTCTATCATCATCATGATGAAGTTTCAACAAACCAACAACAAGAAAGAGTAGATGAAGTAACTGGATTAAACTTGAGTGTCAGTATGTTATTGGCTGATAATTCTGTTGCACCAGATAAAGAAACTAGAATTCGTAGAAGATCAATTGTGGAAATGTTTGGTGGTGATGTAACTTATAATTCACCAGTTGATATGGATCTCGATTACATCATTTGTAAGTTCTGATGAAGAAGATGAAGATGCAGTTGTTTGTAATGTCAACAGTGCTAATACAACATATTTTACAAATGCTCCAAATGATATCAGTTTAGAGTCGATATTTACACAAGAAGAAAATGACAAAGTTATCAAAGACGAAGAAACTGAACAACCAAAAGAGACAACAGTTTACAAAAATAAGGATGACGAGAAAAAAGAAGAAGAAGAAAAAGAGATTTCTAATTTCAATCTAAACTAAATTTATTCAAAAAGACATGAGCATTTGTTCTACAACAATAATGACTGTTGATAAAGACAAATCACTAATGCCACCACCTCCTCTTCCCACTACTTCTAATAATAATATAACTCATTATCAACCTATAGAAATGGATATTTCATCATCAAATTCATCAAGCTGTTCATCTTCACCACAAAAAATAGTGTCAATTCCTTTAAAAAATATTCGTGGACCAATTCAAAATCAACCAAAAATAACAGTAAACTATGATGAGCCAATTATTCCTACTACAAGTAAAAAAGAAACAAAAACAGAAGTTGTTCGTTTAGGCAAAAGAAAGAATTTACAATGGAAAACTCCAAATTCACCAACTGGTGAAACATCATCACCATATAAAGCTGGAAGATTAGCTAAAACTCCAAGAAAACATTTTCCAATAAAAATTCATCCAAGAGTTATCTCATTGTCGACAACAAACATCAGAAATGTCAGTTCAAACTTCACCATCATTGATAAATGAGAATGAGAAGCCAGCAGAAATCATACATGAACAGCAAACTCAACCAGCAACTGTCATGCATAATAGTTCTACTACTTCTCCTCCACCTGCAACAATTGTTCAAAAAAATCATCAATCAACATCACCAATTGTTTGGACTCCTCCTTCAACAACAGTACTACAAATTCCAATTTGCTTTATCTACTCGTACTATTGAAATGCAAACATCAATTTTAGAACCTCCTGTTCAACAATATGAAGAAGAGAAACAAAAGGAAATTCAGTCGTCGTCAGTAGATAATGAAAAAGAAAAGGTCATTGAATCTAATGATATGCAAACTTCAATGTCAGATATTATAATAGAAGAAGAAACAAACAAAGTTGTAGAAGTAGAAGAACAGGAGCCTATTATTGATAACCAAACTTCAGAAACAGAAACAAAAGACGAAGTTGTCGAGCCGGGAGAGTATACTACTAATACTACTGATATGCAAATAATTCAACAGCCATCATTATCAGAAAGTATAGTAGTGGTCTCTTCAGAAGCAGCAAACGCTATTAATAATAGTAATGCTGATGTTCAAGTATCAGTTGTAGAAGAGCCAAATGACAAGGAAATTGATTATGAATCAAACAATCTAAACAAAACATCTGCCATGTCAAGTTTTCATCAACCACCACAAACTCCTGAATCTTTAAATCTAATTGGAAGAATTATACCTATTTCTCCAGAAAATTATTTGGTTAATTCCAACGTTTTTGTTGAACAAGAATCTTTTGTACCTCATCAAAATAATAGAGAGGAAGCAGTAACTAGGCCTGTAATTGTACTGGATAATAATGAAAATAATCAAACTGAAATATCAGAAATTGTAATAAATAACACAACCACAATAAATATCAAAGCAGACTTATCTACAACAACAATTTTGGAAACTAATGAAAATTCAGCTAATGTTTCTCAACAAGAACAAGAAATGGGTATTGGGGAAGAAGTAGTAGAGGATGAACAAACTTACACAAAGCAAAATAGTGTTAATGCTCTTCCTACTACCAACCAATCAAAATCTATTTACAGAAAATCAAACATTTGTTGTTCAAGAGGAAAGTGCTAGAGATGCAATGTTGACTGGTCCACTTTATGTCTCTAATTTTAGTCATATTGCTCAATCATCTCCAAATGTTACTCCATTCTGTAGTAAAACATTTACAACTCAAAATGTAAATACACCATCATTTTCAACAACAACAACGATCAAGAATGCTAATGCTACTTATAATTTAACTATTCAACCAGAACAAATTAATGAAACCAATTTTGATGATGAAACTTTATCTCATGGAATTCAAGATGAAAGTGCTCTTCAGTTAGATACATCATTACAAACTTCTCAAGCTTCTGGTATTATGGACACTGTATCTATTAATTTACAACAATCTAAATCTATTAAGAACGAAGACAAGGAAAGAAAAACAAGAGAATCCGAAACAGAAGTAAATGTTGAAGATTTAAATGTATTTTTGAATAAACTCCAAACAAATTCAGTTAGAGGTCTTAAAAAAGTGAAAGTACTTCGATCAATTCATAAAATATTACAAAAATTATCGAATGAAGATTTTGAGTCATTTAAAAATTTTTTATCATTTGATGGATTTTTTGAAAGTCTTGTCAAGATGCGTTATGTAAATTATATCCAAAGTATTCCAAGAGATGAATATGGTGTTCGAGGTATTCTACCTGAAGTGACTGTTGACT
>VCNE01003903.1:0-10111 GCA_009869805.1 Oncopodura yosiiana | reverse complement strand
GACTTTACTAGTGAAAAAGACGATGCAATTATTGTAATGAGGGACAATGTGTGATAAAGTATTTACAAGATGCGTCATGCAAACTTATTGAAAGTTTTTTGATATAGTTATATTTATGAGAGTTATATGATGACGTAATATGAAGGATTTTAAAGTAATGTGGCTAAAGTTGAAGTGAGTAACTAATAAAATAAATTAAATGATTACTCCATATATTAAATCTCTATATTCATATCTATATCTATATATATATATATATCTATCTATCTATATCTATATAGCTGTATATCAATATATATATATATATCTATATCTATATAGCTGTATATCAATATATATATATATATATCTACATCTGATTGGTTTAACTTCTCCTTTTAGCAGATTTCAGTTGACATCAATATTACAATTAACCTACTCAAACCTTAGAATTAAAACCCAAAAATGAATGCTCCAGTAAACTTTCTTCTACTATATCCATCCATTGAAATGAAATCCCTTAGCTTTTCAAAGAGTTTCATGATCCTCTTCCTCTCTCTTGTATGTACAATGAATCAAGTAGAGTACCTCTGAAGAAAGTCCTTATTCCAGTTTTCCATTTGAGAGTTGTATTATATACAGTTGGTGGCCACCGTGACCAATGTGATTCATGAACACCATGCTTCTTTTCCTGTCCAAGATAAATACACGCATAAATAAACTTCTCGTTTCCTTCTTCCACTCTTTATATTTACATATATATTCATGTAGGTACACAGTTTCCTTCTTTAGGCCGACTGAATGAGAAAAGGTATATAAAATACTTAATGCTTAATAAGTTAGCTTGTACAACAACAACTTATGCACAACACTATCAACATCAGCAGTGTACTTCATCAAGCCTAGAGAGAATCATTTAGTGTAGAATGAAATAAGAGTCATTTTTAAATTACCATTTCCTTACGTATAGTTATATATCTTATCACTTTTTTCTTATATAAAAAGGAGAGCTGTATATGTATATAGAACAACTCTATCTTGCCTACTTTTCTTTACATATTTCACCTTAAAGCTACTCTACCTGAGTTCCAAAAATGAATAGAGAAAAGAAGGGCACAGCAGAAGAAGGTAAAGTGAATTTGAAATTTGAATACATGACTTTTATGTCACTTTGCCTTAGCTATAGAATAGAAGCTTAAATTAACTTTGGTCTATAAAGTAATCTATGATGACATTCAATTCTCTGTGTAACCTATATATCCTCTAGTACAACATTTTGCACATTTTATCCATTGACAATATGAGAATAGTATTAAAATGCCATAGTGTCACTGCATAGCAGAAGAAAAGGCACGTGAGCTATGTGACATACTATATAGAAAGTTTCGAGTACAAGTACAGCAGGTATAAAATGTGTAGTCAGAGTCAGTAAATGATGTAATGGTAATTTTCTGAATGTGAGACGAAAACCGAATCATGATGAAATTCCATTTCAGAGAGAGCAATTCTAAAATTTCACCAAGCCAGTTGTTTCTATTTGTCATGCAGCCAAGAGCCAAAACAAACCTTAGATTCAAACCAACTGCAAATAGTTTTTTTCGTTTTCAAGCATAACTCAATTTCAAGTTACACACTTGAGTCCATGAAGGCGTTGAAATACTGGGAGAGTAGCATTAGTCACATTAGGAAATAGAAGTATGGAGTACAAAAATGTTTTTTCTTAAGTCCTTGGCAAAATTATGCACCGTATATATTCGAGCTATAGCCGGATTGCTAGAAATAGCCGAAGATTTAGTTTCTATTTAATTTTCGAGTTTTTTAGCCGAATCTAGAAAAATAGCCAATCTCCAAACATAACCAAAAATTGAGCTGTAGCCGACTTTAGAAAACTATGCAAATTTTTTTTAGCCCCTATCGCTAATTAAAGCCGCTACCTATATAAAATTAGCCAAAATTTTAATTTTTAATGTGGGGTAAAGTTAAAAGAAATACGGTAGCTTGAATGTTTGGAATCTAGAAATTGGAAAGAGAGACTCATCTTTTTTCATATCATGCCTTCTCTACTTATTTCTGATACACGAGAGTACTTAGGGTTCGTTTTGTTATAAATAGAAAACCGTTGCGTTCCACGATATGTCTCGCCTTGTCGTTCTTATATTTATAAAGGAAAAAGAGAAGAAGACGGTTCCATTCGTTGGTTCAAAAGTTTTTTGGTGCATAGAAAGAAGAGAGACTCTCATATAAACCAAGCCAAGCCAAGCCAGCAAAAGAGAGTATATATGGTGGCTAATTTATGTATGAATCTCGTGATTAATGGCATTGCTTGGGACAGCAGATTTATTTATGAGGTGAGTGGAAGGAAGGAAAAAGAGAGAAGAGAGGAGGAGAAGAGGATTGGATGAGGAAAAAAATTGGTTGCCGCATGAGCCATGGGCTATATAGTCATACTATTCACAAAGTTATATTAGAGTCTGAAAAGTGAGATTACATTTTTTATACATTAGGAAAAAATTTTGTGCTTACTTGGTTTCATTCTTTAGAGTAGCATTTCACTATCATAATGGGAAAATGTGTAAAGTTTCATACAGTAAACTTGGGTGGCTTAGGCTTTACATTTTTTGGTTTAGAAGTATATCAGTTGAATTTTTTCAATTGAGTTATTTATTGGAAATGTTTGAAACCGCTTGATTACATATTAGTAGATTTGCAGTGCTAATCTTTAATTATGATAGTTTAGTCAATTTGATCCTTTAATGTGACTTTAAATTGAATTTCATTTAAAAAATATTTTACTATGTTTGACGCCGCTTGACAAAAAATTGAAGTTTCAGTTTCATATATTTTAATTTAAATCAGTTTGATGGTATTTTTCCTTTTATTATGTAAATTATTAAGCCTAATCAATAATTCAATAGTTACGTAACAGTAGCCAAAAATCATAAACACATAACGGCTCATAAGTACTAACATGATACACACGATTTAAACACGAAAGAATAAGAAACACCTTCTTTAATTTTTATTACTTATTTACTTAGAACTCTGTCCAGAAAACGCAAATCATGAATTTATGATCTATAGAAATACAATACTCAATAAAACTCTCAATATTTTACTCTTTACCTTGCATCACAATATAAGAAATACATACGTACAAAAGCTCTAGTAGTTTTTCTCAATTACGGGCAAAAGCAATTACATAAATCAAATCATTACAAAGATCAAATTACTTATGGGTACTCTTTGGACAACATTCAAACACACACATGCTATACAACAGGGCGGTCTTCAATTGCTTTTCATTGACTTCGATTTATTAGGTTTCGAGTGTTTTTTTTTCTACTACTGTATATATAGGTAAGTAAGTAACTATAATACTTAATGTTCTCAGTACTAAAATACACTTTTACTTTTTTAACATTTTTAAAGCTATAAACTTTTTATCTAGAAATCTTCTTCTTCAGTAGATATCAATTTTTTTTCTCTCCATGTCATTTCAACAATTGTAACAACAATCGTAAACATATACATGTGTCTAACCTAATGAAAATTGAGAAAATGTAAACTGATTGTGAGTACCCTAATAAATTACAGCTTTAAGTTTCTAACATAATTGTAGTGAATCCAGGAGGCAGTATTTTTTTCTTCTTATAAAAGTCTCCCGCTGTATACAGAGTATAGTAAGACATGTAGATTGATAACTAAGATTTGCTTACTTAATTTGATGGTTCGTACCACTGTTTTTCCAACTTGTATTTTTTTCTCAACCACATGTAGTGTTTAACTCAACTCTCAACATAAGAATCAAATCAGCAACCTATCATATATATACCTTAAGCCTTAAGGTTAGGAAATGCTCGTAACCCACACATAATAAATTGAGTTGCCATACAATTAAGGACGCCTATCTCTCTCTGTATATCCTACAACATTATATAGCAAGTAAATGTATTTAAAAATTTTTGAATGAGAAAAAGATCTCACAACATAATAATACGAAATTTTCTTCCTTTGAAACTCTTTTTTTTTGCTCTAAGCTCGGCTTACTATACCTATCTATCAAACTATCGCAATTATAAAAACATTTTGCTTGCCTTCATCGACAAAATGAAGAAATAATAATCACATCATAGCTCTTGCACTAATATGTAGTCAAGTCACTCATTTGAAACGATGGTGCTTGCGGCTCCACAGTTAATTTTACGTAATTTTATGTGAAAGAATTATACCAACAACATATACAAGATTATGCAGAGATAGTAACATCGATCACAGTGAAGACTTTATATATCAACTTTACATACCATGCTACATATCATCATCATCATCTTACTAACTCAGCAGTCTACTTCGAAAACTGAGGGAGTAAATACAAACTTGAGTAGAAAGGTAATATATAACTTATTTAAGAGGAGTTCATCTTGTATGCATTTATGCATAAGAGATGAGAGCAACACAGGATGTATGTTTATAAGACTATATACAGCAAAAAGTATATAGAAGAAGTTTATCATATTTTATTTATTGTTGTGGGTTGCTTTGCTTTGCTATTGGTGTGTGGCATTTAGTCTATGATGAAGTTTTAGAGACTAAAAAATTCTAGACGACACTACAGTTGTAGGTGAGTTGACCATTTGGCTAAAAGCAATTTCCTTCGTTAGAGCAATCATTTGAGAAAATGTGGCTTGGCTTCCTTCAACACACTTTGCTTATAAGTGGCAAAATGAATTTCATCGGACAAGCCCATAATCTCATAAGCCAAGTGACGACTTGCATTCTAAACAAGTTTTGATTGTCTCACTCACATCTCTCCCTCTCTAATTAAGTTATTATGAGAAACTGGCTTTTTTTCGTCAAGATTAAAAACTTTTTTTTGCATCTTTTGATATGATTTGAGCCAAATAACATTGAAGGCAACACTTAACGAAGTGTTTTTAATGAACTATACGCATGTATAAACTTTCCATTGTAGAATATATAGCTACTGCTAATAAGTGAGTGGAGTGTTTTATAGAGGATTTCACAGACTCTTATGAAGTCATTATTGTTAGCATTTTACAATTTAACAATTACTGCGTATGTTGTCTCTCTAATAGAAAATATAAGAGGCAAGTCAAGAGAGAAGTGCAAGACACCAAGTTTTTTTAGCTGTAGAAGTTATAGCTATTGTTATTAAATCATCAATTGTGTTCTTCTGACATGTTGTTGCAATTTGAGAGACAAGAAAAGAGAAGAATCAAGGTCGAAAGTAAATTAAATTGTGCCAAATTTGAATAATTGAGTTTGAGAAATTTAATGAGCTGAGATGAAATGAAGGAGGAGGGGACTAAATGAATTATAACCAATTTACTGCGTTACACAATTTATAGATGAGAATATTATTTTGCTACTATACAGTGGAATCTGTCTACAGAGAAATGTTTTTCGGTAGGCATGCTGCATTCTATACTCAGATTCACTTGCAATTTTTACTGTGAGTTGCTGGAACCAAAAATTTGAATTATTCCCTTATATAGACATTTGATACTATTTTTCCCGAACTTTCACTACTCTTTCTATAGCAGACGGTAAAAATGCTTAAAAGAACATTCTTGTCCAATTACCGTTATAGAGAAAGCAGATTTTCTAAAACTAGTTGAAAATACACCGATATAGACAGAATACCGTTATAGGCAAAACTGTTATAGAGAGAATCGATATAATGTATTTAGATAGGCTAAGCAGAAAAAATGAAACTTTATCGATATAGACAGATTCCACTGTACTATGCAAATTGATATCAAATGCATTCATATTTATGAACGTGCTAGAATTTTCAAAAAAGACATTTACATATAGAACTGGAGAGTCTGAACTTAAAATTTTAAATCTCAGGTTACTCCACGTGTATGAAAAGTAGCAGAAGTGAGCTCAGAGCAATGTTCGCAAATGATAGCAACAGAGCAATTAAATTATAAAAAATTCTCTCTATGTGTGCCACACAGTAGAAGAAAACTTGATTCCAGTCAAGATTCTATTTTTTAGGAAAGATATATAATATAAGTAAGTATCCTTCTGCACTTTTCTTATATAGACTGATTACCCCTTTTGCATTGGGAAACCGCTTCTCTAAATTGCTACTTAAAGACTCATCCACAAACACATAATAAACTACAACAAAACAAAAATGAAAAAGAGAAAAAAAATTATATCTTTGCCCATTAAATACAATAATAAATAAGCTTATAGGAAGCAGAAGAGAGATAGACAGATGGAGAAAAGTATAATTTACACACTCAATGTAAATAGACTGTAATACTGTTTTATCTCTTAAACAATAGTTGACTGTAAGGCGGTCGCTTTTTCCATATTTATATTACTATCTCTCTCTCTTTCAAAATGTTCTCTCTGCGCATTTTAATCTCAAATATGAATCTTTTATGTAATTTTTGATTTGACATGATTTGTGACTACCGGTTCAGCTTGCACTTTAGAGTCACCACCAAGAGCAAAAAAGATAGTACACCTATATATTTACTATATCTTTTACTAAATTAATAGTTCTTGCTTTTTATATAAATATGATGATGATGATGTTGCTCCTTTACACAATAGTCTCACAAGAAGAAGTCATAAAGTGAACACGACATCAACTCTTTTTTTCTTCTCTGCTTTGCTTTCCTTCTGCAACTATCTCTCTCTCTCTCGTTTGCTATAGTATAAAGTATAAAGTGTTGTTTGTAGGAAAAAGGAAAAGGGAGGGCGAGATAATGTAACCGAAACCTGTGAGCGAAATATCATCATAGGATATCATTTATTTGACATCAGTAAAGAGTAAGGGGAAATGTGAGCTTTGGTTTATCTTGGCAATTCCTCTTGAGCAGTTTCCTTTTTTCAACTCAAGGGCTTCTTTCCTATCTAATATATGACGTAAGATGAGTTTCTTTACTATATAGAGGAGTCTATACTATATATGGGACTCTGATTATAATAGTTTATGTTTGTTTGCACTGTTAAATCAAAAGGTAGCCATAAAGTAAATTCGCGTAGTTCTTTTTGGTTGGGTGTATCAAAGGCGACTTTGATATAAAATTATGACAGAATGGAGCGTCAATTGAAAAATAATTAGCAGCTTGTCTGTGGTAATTAGTTTATTATTAGATTTTAATTCAGCATTTGATTCTTATAAGATTTTGAAAGTTAAATAATTGGAATAGATTGTATGTTTGTAATTTAACTAAAGCTCATATCTTTTAGGACTGCTTCAAATTTAGTTCGCATTAATAATACTTTGAGTGGCGTTTAAACTACAAAAAGGTATATGATGCTCTTATTACGTTTGATTTCTTGTCCAAGCTAAAAACTTAATTTGCACAACTTATTGTATCAGCCTTATGTGAAGGCATAGTGCCACTTGAGATATAATTAGCACACTGTCACCGTATACAATTTTAAAATAAAGTTGGTTCATGATCAAGATTCTTCAACTTTATTTCCATGGATGTATCTAGCGCTGAATACATCCATGGAAATAAAGTTGAAGAATCTTGATCATGTCGTAGATCTCTACGTCAGTAATCAAAGTGACCAATTTAAATGATTTTAATTTGTGACAATTGGTCTAACTTTTGGTCTAACTTTATCTAATTAAAATTATATGTAGGAGTGAAGCATTAATTTGAAGCAACTCAAGAAACCCAAGATTAATATTATAAACCAATGAAAATATTACTTTTCTAACTGAACTTAAGTTAATGGAATTCCGTTTGACAAATAATACCTTGAGTGGCGTTTAAACTACACTATTGCAATTAACTCCTCAACATTTTTCCTCCAAAAAGGAGAAAGCTATATAGACATACGACATTATATAAGGCAAAACAAAATGCGTTATTACTTTCTTCCAATTTTCTCATTGTCCACGTCATAAGCTTAGAAAACTAAGCAGAAGGAAGTTTCCCTAGAGTAGAGAAAGCACTATAGCTACTTTTTCCCTATAAGAATCAGAGAGAAATAGGGTTTCCAAAAGAAATCTTCAGAGACTCATAACTTGTGAGCACAACATGGAAAACTTATTCAAGCCTCCAACTCTCATAACGGTGTGTGTCTCTCACAGCTCATTCATCATCCGATTGAAATACCTTCTTCTCTCTACTTTACGACGCAGTTTTCTCTCTTTGGCTAAGTTATATAGAATTTTTGCTGTATCAGTTATTTCCAGAAAAATTGATCACATACATTACATAAGCTATACATCTCCAGAGCAGTAAAGATAGAGAGAGTTGAATTCTCTAGCAATTCCTTAATTAAATTCAAGAAAAATTCACAGAGGGGAAAAAAGAAGATGAGAATGAGATTCAGCACATTTATTTTCAGAGTTACCCTTGAGAGAAAGAATGTCATGGGAAGATATATATATATATATATATATATATATATATATAGAGCAATCTGTATATTAAATGAGGGTAGAAAATAAATAGACTACAACGCAAGACAAGCTAATGAACTATAGTTCATAATTTGTTCACTTTTTTAAGGGTAGCTAAGCAAATACAGTGTGAACTTAATATGTGATGTAACCATTGCCTTATATTTAAAATGTGACCTCACTTTGTATACTATTGAAATAAGATCTTCATTCAATTCAATAATTAATGTACTTACACAGCATCTCAGTTGATGATGTATTGCATTTGCATTTACAACTTTTCTTTCGAGTCTATAAAGTTGTACCAGAGTGAATTAGTAGGCATGCATATGTTAAATGTAACGTAATAATTTTCACACACACAAAGCTTTTAGTCAACAGTAGAAGAAGAGATGTTAAAGAAAAAAATGAGTGCACACCTTTTAAATCATAATGTACAATGCTCGTATTGAAAAGTGAAATGATGGTTCGTTTGTATTATATAATATAAGGCAAGAGTACTTGAAAAGTGGGCTAGAAATTAGGCGTCTATTATATATCTAGTAGAGCATAATAAACTCTAAACAACAAGAGCAGATGAGAGATCACAGTTTGTGTGTGAATAGATTGCTCTTTTTTGCTATATGCCTTTGGTATTTTTTGGCTGGACATTCTACTATATAGTGTTGAATAGAATTGAAATGGATCATTTCTCATTCGAATGTAAATTATACAAAGTTTTCAGCCCCTTCTGCTCAAATGACTTCTTTCACTTTTCTTTGCACTAGAGGATAGAAGAGCATGAAAATTGATTTATTTCTTCATTTTCGGTTGCTATATAGAGTAGAAAGCATAATATAAGGAATATATAGGATATGCAAACTTAATGAAGGTATATGTATCTTTTTAGGTTGAACTTGAATATATAGTTCTTTAGGAACACATATTATGAAAATTAAGGTATGATAGAAATATATTATGTAATAATTTTTTGCTTTGCTTAAATGCCAGTCAATAGATATTTGGGACTGATGCTAAGCAAATATAGAGGACAAGATTGGGATTTGTTTGATTTTTGATGTATACTGTTAAAATGAGATTAAAATTTATTTCTTGACTGAAGTTTATTCGGACAATTTTAACAGCATGGCTTGTGTCTCTCTAACTTGTTAAATGTTTTAATTACTAAATTATTGGTTCCCTTAAACACCATTTAATAAGAAATAGAGCGAGATAGCAACAGCAACTACATTGCTAGATTTCATTGAACCAAATCGTGTTTAATATTTAATTGTAAAAATGTGCTTATATTTGTTTATATCAGCATGTCATGCCAAAATTCTTGGAATAATTAGTCTAAAAAGTATTTGAATTTTAAATGTAAATTAAAAATATTCTGCTCATTTGTTTTTTGCTTCTCTTAAATACCATTCAATAAATATTTGACCATGAGTGTCAGCAACTGAAGTTAACAAGGTATACATATGAGTCATGTCATGATTGCATAATTTTGTTCATATTTAATACCGCACAATAAATGATAATCCCTAATTGCCAGCAAGTAACATTGAGAAGATGATAATTGATTTACTTAAATCCAAAAACCAATTGAACTCTTAAGAGCGGTTGTATGTGATATGTCCGTAAAGATATGTCCGTGGCCCGATTAGGCCGTAGAGATTAGTTCGTGACCCGATTAGTCCGAAAGTTCAATTAGTCCGTGACTCGATTGGTACGAAAGCC
>VCNE01003902.1:0-14520 GCA_009869805.1 Oncopodura yosiiana | reverse complement strand
GGAAACATAATATCAACAGTGATTCCACAATCTTTCAGACTTTTCTCTACCATTTCTGCATATCGCCTGTTGTAAAATCAAAAAATAAAACAATAAATATATATATTACCTAACATCCCTTTTAAACTCTGAACTTACTCTTCTTTCTTTCCAAACAAAAGAATTTCACAATCATTGCCTTTCTGATTTGTAGATGATCTTTGACTTGTATCAACTTCAGGTTCACGCTGATGAAACGACGGTGGATTAGAAACCGGTAGAGATTCAGATTGACGAGTTCTATTATTATTGGAAGAGTACAATGATGGACCAGGATCTATTTGTCTGTTATATTCTCCATAGTCTCTACGAAATGAATTATAACCAGACATTTTGTTGAAACTAACAATTTTTTCTTTTCAGAATTTTTTTACAAAACTTTACAACAATGCTTTCTGTTTTCTTTCCAAGACGGTATGTTCAAAGCTACCGCTAACTCGATTTTAGCAAAATCTACAAAAAGTAGCATCATGCAGCATGAAAAAGAACAAAGGAAGGTGAAAAACAGAAAAGAACTTTTTTCTAGGTTCAAGTTGTATTATTTGTTTTATTCAAGTCAACATATATTTAATGTACATAGGTAACTTTTAATATTATCGCCATAAAGGATATTTAATTAGTTTCTTACAAATATGTCAAACATACTCAGTCAGTCACTCTTCTTTTCTCTCGGGAACTAATGGTGCTACTTACTTTTGTAAAATAAAATACTTAAAATATTATATGTAAATAAATGAGGAATGAATGTCCTTTACTGATTTTCATTTTCAATCGTTTGAGCAGTTGCCATCATCTAATGAAATAACTTCAACATTCTTTTTTGATTTTTCTTTATCAATACATTCAATTAGTTTTACTTCTTCAGAGTCTTCTTGTTTATTATTGTCAACGCCATTCTTTTGATCATGTTGTTGTTGTTACATTAGTATTTTTTGGTGGTAAAGATGGACCATATTGGTGTGTTGGGCCATAAACTTTTTTTGTTTCTGATTTATTATTACTATTTTGTTGCTCTTGTTTAATTTCTTCCTTTACATTATCTTTATCTTTTGATGATTTCTTATCTTTCTTAGATTTTTCTTTATCTTTTGATTTAGATTTTTTAGATTTACTACTACGTTCTTTAGATTTAGATCTTGATTTTGAACGAGAACGACTTCGACTACTATATTTACGTTTAATTTCATTTTTCAAATCTTCTCTATTTCTATTTCGTTTTCTTCTTCTTTCAGGAGAAGGTGTAGGACTCAAGTTTGAACCAAAGAACTTTTGCCTTCCCAGTAGTTGGTGTAGGTGAACGTAAAAGTCTAGGTGTTGGAGAACGTAAATGTCTTGCTATTGGTTTTGCTCTGGTCCTCCAAGGTGATCTTAAAATTCTACCAACAGTTCCTCTTGGTTTTGATAATGATCTACGACGACTCCTATGTCCTCTTGATCTTGATCTACTACTGTATAGACAAAAATAATAGAATAATAATTGGAGCTTTAATTTTAACAAGATACCTTTTATAAGGAGAAAAAAATGATCAAATAACTAACCTGCGTCTTGTGTTACTATATCTTCTTCCTCGACTTCTACTTCTTCTTGATCGTGAGCTACTTGAACTTGAATAACGTCTTCTTCGACCACCACCTCTAGATGAACTTGATGAATGTCCACGACGACGTCTTCCAAATCTTCCTCTTGATGATGATCTTGAGCTTGATGAACGACGTCGCCGTCTATTATAACTAGATGATCTCGATCTTGTTCTTGAATATGATCTTCTTGTATGTCTTTTTGGTGAGGGAGATTTAACAGCATATGAACGACGTGGTGATCTTGAAATAGAACGTTGTTTTATTTTTAGTATTGGTGATTGAGATCTTTTTCTAATTCTTGTTGGTGAGCGTGATTTTGATTTTGAAGAATGAGTAAAGTTTGATGATTGACTTTGACTTGATTGAGATAATTGAACTTGATAGGCTTTGGGTGGTGACAATAATTTAGAGTTGTTTACAATCACCTGAAAATATTACATGAATGCCATATTCGATTATTAAACATAATAAATCATATATAAACATACTCTTATTGGTGGAGAATCCAAAAGTTCAATCTTTTTTGATAAAGGAGGAGGATTTACTATTTGTTGTTGTTGTTGCTCAATTCTGTTATACATTGGTTGCTCTTCAGTAAAACTTGAAATAAATCGTACATCTGTTTTCTGTTTTACAGGCTCAACATCAGGAGGAGGAAAATTAAGGATATTGCCACGACTGAAATTATTATTTCTAGCAGTGATAGTATCAGCATCTTTGTTACTTATAACCGGTGGTGGTGGCGGAGCAAGTTTAGGTTTTACAAGTGTTAAAAGTTTATCTTGAAAAAATTCAATTGCTGTAGAGCATTCTTCATAGGATAATTGAACACCTTTAATATTTAAAAGAAATGAAAATTAAACATCTTTATAATCCGAAAAGTATATTATCATAATAATATCATCTCTTGATACCTTCAAGTGTATCATTTAAAATATCTTGAATATGTTGTGGTGGAGGTTGAGTAGCTGTTCTTTTTCTTTCAAGAATTTTATATCTATCTAAAATTAATTTGTAAGTTGCATCCAAAGTTAAATTCTTGTGCACTATTATTATTAAAAATAAAATAATAATTATAATTACAGAGTTTTCTTTCAACAATCATTCTTTAAATCTTACAATCATATTCTGGGACTCCTTGTAAAATAAATACATTTGCTGTCTGTAGAATAACATTTTCTGTTTTGATAACAATAGCAAAATAAGTTCCACGCTTGTGTAGTTTATCCAAATAGCTTGCTAGGCTAGCACTAGGCTTTGGAAATATAAGGTCTACTAAAAGTCCATGATCTTTTAAATATTGCTCAATAATTTCAGCATATTTTCTGCAAAATAAACAAATATGAGAATGAGAATCATAGTATAACAATAGGTTACAATGGCCTATAGAAAACTCACTGCTGCTCTGAGCCATAAACAAGTATTTCACAATTATTAACTGGCTCCTCAGAAGCATCTTCTTTACTTGATGACGACAACAATGATGGAGTTGTTTTCAATCCACCTGCGCTTGTATCTGCTACTGTTTTGTTGATTTCTTTATCGATGACTTTATTCTTTTTGTCACTTGAATTATTAGCACAAAAATATAATGACAGGTCTAGGTCGTCTGACAAGACACGTGTAGATTGTTCATTACGAGTACGGCTAGCACGACTGCCGTATAATGAATCCATTTTTGTAGTAATTACAAAGTAAAATTGAAATTAATTAGCATTTTACAACCACCAACATGGTCTTTTCTCAGAAACCATCAACAAGCTTCAAATTCTTCCATTTGAATTTAAAGAGCTTAGAATGAAATGTTTACCGCGAGAATAGATGAGAAATCGCTAGAAATATAAAAAAGACGCTAAATGAATCAAAGATGGAGTGGAAGAATTTTCATATTCATGAAAAGTAATTTTTTTATTAGATAAAATGTACATAGAAGATGCCAAAGTAGTATAGAAGTTTTAAAACTGAGTTAATAAATGGCAGAGATGCATTATTTGGTTTGTTTTTTCTTTTTGTAGTCTTTCTTGAAGAAGGAAGATATTGAGACTTGTCTGCATTCAATACTTTACGAATAATTCGATTAGTATCAATTCCACAATTATCTTTCGTATCTGCTGAAGCTTTAATTACACATCTGCACTCCTTTTTGTCATTTGATGAACTGCAAACAGTACCTTCTCGACAATAACTTTTTTCTCCAATCAATGAAACACATTTACTTCCAAGATTAAATTTACATATTCCATGTTTATCAGGAAGCATTGTATAATTAAGTTGATGCCAACATTCACAAGTTCCACTTTGTCCACAGCGTCTACAGAATATACATATTATATAAGTTATAAGAATTGTTGTTTATGAAATTATAATATTACAATGCATTAGGTCCAAGACATAATGATGCACGAAATTCTTTTGCTTTAGTTGGATTCTCATGAGAAAGAGCAAGATCAACATATTTCTTAGCTAGATAATATGCTTCTTCATAATTTTCATTAATTTCTGCATCTAATGCTGGCTTTACATGTTTTAACCATGATGAGTAATCACAGGCATCTCCATAATTTGATATAAATTTATTGTTATCAACAACATTTTTAGTGTCAGCTTCTCTTAATGGTCTATTTTCAGTCTCTTGATTCTGAATTTCTGAAAGAGGAATTAATTTTCTCATACTTTGAACATGTTGCTCTGTAGTACCTTGATAAGTTTCTGTTGTCGAATGATGTGAACCAATTGCCTCATTTTGAACTGCAGTAATAGTAGTAGTAGTAGGTGTGTGGTTTATTACATTTTGAGATACTGAAGGAGATTGAATATGAGTTGTATTTATTTCAATTGAACTGCTGGTACTACTATCAAGAACTTCCGAGTGCTTTGAGCTATGATGAATATTTTCAGTTACAGAAATATTTTTACTTTCTGATGCTTCAGTTGTATTTGTATTTTGAGCTTTTACTTTCAAAGTTATTTCTGTTTGAGAACTTGTAACTTTTTCTAGTATTTTTGCAGTTGTAGCATTTAATAGTAATTTCAATGTCGTTGTCGTATTGTGAGTATAACTAGTCGAATTTGTTGTAGTAGTTTGGCTTCCATTATTTATGAGTGAAGATGAAACATTTGATGATGACACAAGATTACTAATACTTGTCGCATTTTGCGTGCTATTATTGTTAGTATCTGTCAAATTTTTTGATGTAGCTGTCTCATTTCCAGAGTCTTCTCCACCTAAGTTTCTACTACCAATTTTGTTTATATCTGTAGTTAGATTTGTTTGAGTTACATTATGAAGCATGTTGTGCGATTTATGATGAGTTTTGTTGAAATCGTGATGATGCTTATGTGTAGAATTGCTGCTATGATTATTATGATGGTGGTGAGTTGAATTTCCGTGATGATGATGATGAGTATGAGTATGATTCTTGGAATTTGTATGTGGCTTATGTGTATGAGCAACATTTTGAGGTTTCAAAGTATTTTCGTCATCATCTTCATATTCATCATATTCGTCATCATCATCATAGTCGTCTTCTTCTAAACCTTCATTATCTTCTACATCCTCTATGAAAGTATATTAGCTATTTATTCATTAAGTTCCTAACTATTTTACTATTATATACTAACCTGTGTAAATTATGTCATCTGATTTTTCAACAGAACTACTATTGAGTATTGGTTGAGATTGTCGCATTACACGAGAACGTGATTGTGGTGACAATGCTAAATTACTGGCTTCATATTTATTTGCTACAAATCCATGTACATTCCAAATCAGAAGAAATAAAACTAGTATTATTTGATGACATTGAATGTGCATATTTACTAAAGTATCACAACAAGATGTTGTGGACAATATTTTTTCTTTGAGAGATAGATTTTGACGTTGATAATGCTGCTAGCTACTATAACTAAACGAAGATAGAAATGTCTTGGATACATGATGATGAGCTTACGAGTTCTGAAATTATGTTTTATTGCTAATTTATTTACGCATATCACAAAGCATGTCTTTTGTCTACAATTAAGTAAATGAATTAAATTATTTTAGAGAAAAGGGCACAATTTACTTTGTTGTTTCATCACTGCTCTAACAGCCTCTATTTACAAATAGTGAGTAGAAATGTTAGTTTTAGTTTGAATTTAATGATGAATAAATATAGCTCAACCTTTGAAGGTTTCTTCCAAATTTTCTCGAGTTTTTGCAGAATTTTCTATAAAATGGCTTGCTTTGATTTTTGATTTTAATTTCCTCCCTTCATATTCAGACACTGGGTCATTTGCCAAATGTTTAATGTCTGATTTAGTTCCTAAAGAAGTAAAGAAAAGTTATGTGTCATTTTGACATTTCATAGTACTTATAATCTGCTAAATGCATGCTTACCCACTAAGAGAATAGCTGTTTTTGGTGCATAATGTTTCAATTCTAAAAACCATAAAAAGTTGTGTGACCTTTTACAAATAATTTTTCACTACTTATTATTATACCTGGAATCCATTTGCTTTCTACATTTAGAAATGAAGAACGATTGTTTATTGCATAACACACTATAAAACAGTCAGTTTTTGGATAACTTAATGGTCTGAGACGCTCATATTCTTCTTGTCCTGCAGTATCCTATAGAAGGAAGAATATATGACAGAAAGGTTTTTCAAGAAATATCTTACAGGCTTCAAAGATAATATTACCCAAAGTGTTAGTGAAAATTCTACACCATCAACATTTAACTTTGCTGTACGAGTGTCAAATCTAAAAGACGTTAATTATTCATAAATCTAATGTACAGTAAAATTTTATATATAAGAAGACATTTACATTGTTGGAACATATTCTGTAGGAAAGCTCTGAATTGAAAAAGAGATTAGAAGTGATGTTTTCCCAACATTTCCTTAAAAATTTAAGTACTTATTAGACGCATTTTGTTAGTAGTGTGGTAGACTTGGACAAATTAATATCTTACCATCTCCTAAAATATATAATAGAATTGAATTATGCAATGTTAAATTAGAATATAATTAAGCTTCTATTAATTATCTTACCAACAACAGTGATCTTTAAAGATCTACCTGCGCGTGTAAGTTTATCAGGTCTATTCATTTTGTAAAGAACTCTTCACAATTTTATTTAAATAATAAAAAATAATTATTATGTTTGCTTATAAGGCTGAAAAGTAGACAAGCTAATAATGATTAATATTCTATGTACATGAAATTTAAGGAAAGTTTTTTACTTATTTGCGGTTAACCAACGAAAATCCGCTACTGACCGATAGAAGAAGTTTACATTAAGGTGATTAAAGTGTATATGTACTAGTTAGGAATATTATAATAAAAAACCGACATTAATAGAAAAGTCTTTTTAGATACATCATGAATTTATGTGATAAAATGGTTTACTGATTTAATAACACATAAACGTATTATCTTTTTATACACAGATATCGTTAATTTTCTTTTACATTTTTACTCTTTGAAGCAGCTAAAAAAATTTTGTCTAAATTAACTTTTGATTTTGAGCTACACTCATAAAATCCAATTGCTCCAATTTCCTTTTGTAACTCTTCTCCTTGCTCTGTTGATATTGTTGGAATTTCTGTTGTTGATATATCCCTCAGATCACATTTGTTTCCTAAAACATAAATACATTATGTCAATTTTTATTAAATGACTATAAAATCGTAATAGTTAACGTACCCACTAAAATTTTTGGTAATGATTCTTCTTGATGTATTTCTTTTATCTCGTCAACCCAATTTTTGATGTTTTCAAATGAATTAAGATTGTCAATTGCATACATCAGAATTACGCAGTCAATGTCCTAAAAAAGACGCATATCAGGTTCAATAATTAAGTTACATGATATTTTGGCATTATTATGTGAATACTTTTGATAATTCCTGCTTTATAACTTGTTTATTTTCTAACGCACTTGGTAAATCAACTATGATGAGAAAATATTCTACACCATCATCTATAACATCATGAAAATAAGTTTCTGCTTGAATTGTTGGCTTGTACTCATCTTCCTGTAAAATGTTTGTAATATATGTGTTAATAACTGATGATTTTCCTACAGTTTCATTTCCAACGACGGCTATTTTCACATTTTCAAATTTCCATATAGGATCTGGTGGCTTTTGATCATCAATATACTTTTGTACTGATAATTCTACAGCTTTATCAATAATAATTTGAATTCCTTCTCCTGATTTTGAACTACATTCAAAAAAGTCTTTAGCATTAATTTTTATTGCAAGTTCTCTTCCTTCTTCTGATGAGATTAATAAGTCACTATTAGTAGCTTCTTCTTCTTCTGTGAATCTCAAATCAGTTTTAGTTGCGACTAGTATTATTGGAACTGTTGGACCATCTCCGAATTTAAGAATTTCAGGTTTCCATTTATTCTCAATATTAAGAAATGATTGTCTGTCATTCACAGAGTAGCAAATAATAAAACACTGAGCCTGTCAAAACATTTGTATATTATATTAATGTGTGTTTTTTCAATATTATAATTTTAGATTTTTTTACATTTGGATAAGACATTGGTCGAATTTGATCATATAAACAGTGACCTCCTGCATCCCATAATAAAAATGTGTACTCAATGCCGTCAACTATGACATCATCAGTAGATGTATCAAATCTGAATAAGAACTTAATTGTTAAACTATTAAGACAGAGATATAAAAGGTATCAATATAAATAATACATTGTTGGAGTATATGTGCTGTCGTTCAAGTCTTCTCCTTTTGCGTGTAAGAAGATATGAGTTTTTCCAACTTCTTGATCGCCTATTAAAATACACTTGAGATTTTGCATTTTATTTCTACTGTAAACGTAAAAATCCACTAATTGCTAATATCTTGCCCAGTTGCTCACAAAATATACATTACTAAAGTATGTGTGCCGATAAATTGCTACTTATTGCACACTATGTATTATGGTACATGTAGACTATACTGTATAGTGAACAAGACATGCTCATTTTATCTAATCAGCTCAAATGCTTTATCGTTCATACTTCCTTTTTTATATATTACTTACTCTTAGTAATTTTCGTTGTTTGACCAGACACAATGACATATGCTATAAAAACATAATATAGTGATTGGCAATGCAGGAAAAAACTTGGAACAGCATATGTAGTGATGTAGAAACTTTGATAAAAGAAGAGTTCTCAAAATTTATTTATTAATTCCAAGAAGTTAATATAAAATTAATAATTAGTACATATTACATCCCGATTCTTTTGTCCATTCACTTTTACTCAAAGCTATACGAGCTGCTGTTTTAAATATATTTGACACATCATTTTCATTGAAATGATTTTCCATACACGAACACTCCACATAGGCTGCAGCATTAATTAAATGTTTGGCTTTCTTTGCTTGAGATATTGAGACTTGATTTTCTTCTGAAGTTTGACTTCGAAGATCACTTTTTAATCCTGAATTAATACACATACAAAATCATAATAAGAAAAAAAGTTGTCTGATGTTGTCTTATAACTATTTTTAAAATTATTACCAACTAGAATAATTGGCACTTTTGTAAATATTTTTTTAATGTAAGGAGCTGTTGTTGTCACAATGTTGTGAAGAGATGATGGATCATTTATAGCAAAGCATAAAATGAAGCAATGAGTCTAATGATAATAAAAAGAAAGTTATGTAGATGTAATAAATTACACAGAGTTAGAAAGTAAAAGTATACCTTAGGATAAGAAAGAGAACGAAGATTATCTAATGGTTCATAGCCAGCCAATTCCCATAAGACAAATGTAACTTTACATTCTTCAATTGTTTCAGCTGCAACGAAGGGCTCACATCTGTATAATAATTGAATGCCACCAATAATAATGACATGTATGATAAGTATAATTTTAACTCACTTTTGTCCATAATAGCAAGACTCTGGTTGTAAATTTCTTTTCAGTTTGTATGAGTATAATAAACTTGTTTTGCCAACAGTCGGTGAACCAATAATAATCATTTTTAATATTTGCTCTTGTTTAATTCTAGATGAATGCTTCTTTGGTAAAGGCAAACTCATGATTACTACTAATTTTCTAATTAATTGTCTACTTTTAAAGTAAACTCTAAGAATTATATACGTCTCATCCTCATCATCTGTCGTTTGTGTCACAGGAAAGTGAAAGGAAAACCACTACAAAAATAAAAAAATTGGTGCACACACTTGTACATATGTATTAAAAACATTTTTTATTAAATATTTCCACTGCGTATTTCCGTATTACTACTTACAGAAAGACGTCATGAAATTGTACAATTATTGTTATTATTCTTATGACTATTAGATTTATTATTACTAATAATTTTATTTGAATTGAGAAAGCAATTTAAACTATAAATTTCCAAATCTATATTCAATAGAAGATCTAACTGCTGTCTCAAAAATATTTTTTAAATTCATTATGATATGTTCATCGTTTCCATATTCAAAGAATTGAGCTGCCTTTATTTTTTCTTTTAATGCAAGTCCGTCGGCTGTAGTGATAATTTTGTCATCATCCATTCTTCTCTTATCAGTCTTTGAACCAACTAATAGAATCGGGTATTGTTTTACTAAATTGTCTAACAATTGGATACCATTTTGTTTCTATATCCTTGAATGATTTTCTGTCATCAGTTGCATACAGTAATATAAAACAGTCAGTCTGTGTAAATTGAAATATTAAAACAATTCTTTTCCAATAAGATTTTGAGATCATAATATAATGACTTACCTTTTTATATGAGAGAAATCTGAGTGGCTCATATTCCTTATCCGTACATGAATCACAAAGATTAACTGGAATTCTAACACCTTCAATCTCAAATATTGTTTGCATATCTTCACATCTATATCATCATTTATTATTTATTATTGACAAATCAAATTAATTTATAAAAACAGTTTCAAGTTTTACTAACTTACACAGGTTCGAAATCCTCTCCAGAATTCTCATGAAACTTTTCCCTTTTATAAGATAGTAACATTGAACTTTTCCCAATAGCTTTACTTCCTATTATAGTTATCTTAATTGAAGGTATTGACATTGACTCCACTTTCTGTTTGCCCATTTTGATGCTTATAACTTAGTACTTTTAATGATTACTCTTGGCAAATTTTTTCACACTGATTGTCAGACTTTTTGATTGACAGGTTGTAACTACTATAAACTTTTGCTAACTAACTGTGAGTCACTTCAGAAGTATTAACTGTAGAGAAATGCTTTTATTATGGCATGTAGTCTATGTATAGCCGCAAAGATAAAAATATCACACTTAACAAAAAGTATACATTTAATTAAAAATATCAGCAATTTGTTTTCGGTTTTGAGTAATAATTGTTGTAAACTATATTTACTTATGCAACACTTTAACTCATGTTACTGCACTAACCAACAACAACATATTGTATAAAATGTTTTCTTTATCTAATTTATAGTGACAAAGGGCAGGACCGAAAACAAATAATTACGGTATTGATTGTAATAATTTGTAAATATTTTCTCTTGCTCAATTTCTATAACTCTTTTTTTTCTATTCCCAATCTCTTATCATTATTAATGAGGTTTTGGTGTTTGTTATGTATTTCCTAAAGATAAGATTCATTTTCCCTATATATTTATATATCAGTCAGGAAAACCTCATCAGATTATGTAAATTGTATGCATGCGTAATTAATGCATTCAAACGTATTTGCTTTGACTCACTTTCATGGTTAATTCCTTTACTTGTACTTTGATTGGATGGAATTTTTAACTTCAAGGTGATTGATGTAATGTCGTAAAAGCTCAATGCAAAATCATAATTGGAATGTACCTTTTGCACTTCAATCACATAGTTTAGCACATATAAAAAATTGTGTGATATTAGTCATCTCTGGAATGTCAATTAGAATAGTCCTGTTTAAAAAAAGAGAGGTACGGTACAATAAAATAAATATCAGAATGGACTCCTTAGAACTCGAGAGTTCATTGAACCAAAAAGAAAAAAATATATAAAAATTCCAAGTAAGGTTGTGTGAGTGCTTACAACAGCCTTGAATTATATTGTACCCTTTTCTCTTTCCCTGTTATATAACTTGGCAATAATAATTCCTTGTAATTTGCAGGCGCCTTCAATGTTTTCTATTATTGCATCGCATATTAGAAACTGGGTAAGAAAGAGAAAAAAGGAAATTGCATTTAGAATATGCAATCAATACATATTATATTGAATGCTGCAATAAAAAGACGGAGAGAGAATAACATCGCTTATCGAATGGTGCCAAAAAGTGATGTGCATTAATTCATAGCTTCAGGACATACCATTCGCAATTTATGACTCAGGTAAATAAGAAGAGAAACGCAATCCAATCGAATTCAGGTAGCTTTTTGAATATACAAAAAACGTTTGTTTACTGCGTTATTTTCCGACCTAGTCATCTCATCTATATATCATTGTTGTCTTTATTATTGTTGATTCAAGGTGCATCATTCAAGTTCTCATGAAATGGGCAAAAGATTGCATGACTTCATATATAATATGTACATAAACTCTTTTTTCTTATTACTATTAGCACTGACCATAGACTATTCATATATAAGAGTAAGAAGAACTGGTTGCCTTATTATTAAGCTTTTTTGTTTATGTTCCTTTGTTTTTCTTTCAGTTAAGACAAGGAGCCAATGTATAGACATATATATCGCTACAACTCATTTATATTTAACCATCTTAATCTACATAAGATGTTACATTGGTTGTTTATTTGTTTGCTGCATGCACTCCAAGAATTGTTCTACTGATACGTACTGCAAGGGCAAAGAAGGATACGTTTTTTTTCTTATACAAGAAAAGCCAAAAAGAGGAAGAAAAATCTCTTGCAAGGATATCCATCTTGGTTGATTTGATAAAGACATCACGTTTATTTTGTACGCACATTCTAACAAAACTTTTACTTTTCCAAGAGTACAAACTCACACACACATTCTATTTGTCTTCTTCTTTCTCATGAATGTCTTAAACTTTTTCTAAAATGGGTCTATGTCGTAAGCTTCCAATGGACGGCGTCCATTGACTTTTCTTTGTTTTCTTGAAGCGCGACAATGCTTTCAACCTTGACTTTTAAAACAAAGGAAGAAGAAGAAGATGTTATTATGTTGTAAACGTGACTTGGTTATTATATAGTTAACTTTGTGTAAATACATTTCCAAAAAGAAACTTTCTTGTGGTCATTCATCAAGGGCCAAGTCAACTTGTTTCCTACTGGACAATAAAGAAGAATGTAGTGGAGAATTTTTGTACGTGTGTTTCAAGTCTAATGGACAAAATTTAGTGCGTGGGTGTGAAGCGTTTGAAGCTAAAAGTGATATAAACGAGTGCTTCCAGTTTTCTTTTTTCCTGGAGAAGAACAAAGAAAAAAGTTAACAAGCTACTGGATGTTCTTTGTTGTTGCTGGTGGTCATTTTCTTTGGTGATGCGTGTGTATGTAATGTAACAACATAGGAAGATCAAACTTTTTGGTGTTTCATCATTTGGAGTACATGTAAGTATGAAATAGTAGTGTTGTATAGTAGTTGTTCATTTTGTCTTTAGTTTCCCCTGTAAGTCATAATATGAGATGTAGGAAGGAGGACAAGAAGTGAAGAAAAATGAGATAATGAAATTTTATTACACAAACATACATCTTAATTATTCTGTTGTTCTTTCTCCCTCTCTTCTCAACTTGGTGAGTGCTTGAAATAAAGTCATAAAGTGTACATTGGCCTTTTGCTTCAATATGCTTTCGTCATTTTGTGTTTTGATTTCAATTTTCAAGTTGACAATAAAAAGTGCTTAGACTGCAGATTTAGATGTTAAGTTGAATTATGTACACTTATAGTCTATAGAGTAGCATGTGAACTGTGTCAAGTCAAGTCAAACTTACATTTTGTTTGGTAATTTATTTCGTTATGTAGGTATCATATCGCAAGAAAAAATATCATATGGCAATGTAATATATGACACGTAAAAGTATTAAAATGACTTTAAGCGCTGAGATTGCATTCTACTTTGTCGTCTCTTCCTCAAAGTCTCTCAAAGTGCATAACGTTTGCATAAGATATGATAAGAATTTATATATGCATGTAGATAATTAAAAAATTGTTCAAACTATACATATAATACGCTCATTGTTTTTATACGTGCATTTATACACGTATATACATACTGTGTCAGTAGTAGTGTATATAGAAGATGGTTCACTATAGCTTTTTTTTATCTTGGAACAACAATGTTGCGTCATCACATCAAGATTAGTGTGTTTGTACCTATTAACTAGATTTTTTGCTACTGTGAGCACTCTTTTTGTAGTGTAGTAAGTAATAGATAACAGCCATGTGCGAAAAGTGGAAATCTAGTCTCTCTCTCTACTACTTCTCTTTGCTAGAAATATAAAGACCGGTTGGCTTTTTGCTATAGTAGTAGTGTTTTCCAGCTTATATTTACTCATTCGTTGGAATATCTAGAGTGATACTATACTACTTGTATACTCTCTCTCTACATATTAGCCAACAACGTTTATATACGTACCTTTTTTTCGGTTGGACGAGTCTCTCTCACTCACTCACTCTCTTCTTCTTATCTTCCTTGCAAAAATCGTGAACCTGTCAGTCGACCAATTTGGTGCTAAACATCCACAACGTCTCTCTTGTTTGCCGGCTCGCTCTGTTTGTTCTTCTATCAATTTTTATGTGATTCTGTGCTGAGAGTCTTGGAGAATAGCATGTGTATTAAAATTTTTTTAAATTGAAGTATATTTATAAACACTACAAAAGCGAACTCTTATAATCAGTATAAAATTACAAGAGGCATTAAGAAAGACTGTATAAACAGTGTAAAAGGTTTTTAACCAAAAGAAGTCATCATCATGAGCTAC
>VCNE01003901.1:0-19892 GCA_009869805.1 Oncopodura yosiiana | reverse complement strand
AATTACGCCAAGTATACAAACTAGAATGCTGCTATAACCATGAATATGCCTATAAACTGAGCCAAAGGCAGCAAAACTCGATGAGCAGTACATGACCTCAAGAATATTGGGAGTATCAAGAATTGTTTCATTTGTTGGACTCGAGTCTTCTTGAAGAAAAGTGTTATTGTAGTACATGTGATCTTCATCCATTGTGTTAGTAATATCTAGTAACTCCCTGCTGATTTAGTGGTTCTCTTGTTACTCTCTCTCTCTCTGAAAATCATAAGATATTTAATATGTCTTTAGAGAACTTTCATAAGATTTATATATGTAGTTTCTACTATATGGCTTGCGGAAACACACATACATACATATATAATATAATACCTATAATAATAATTATATCACAACAAACAACAATTTTGGTCAAGTTTCCTGATGATACTTATAATCTCATACTTACTTACTTTCATTACTCTGTTTCTCTCTACTAAAATATAATCTATATGATATACGGTTTCGAAAGACTGATGATGGAAACTGCAAAGTGCCTACGGTATGAAATTTATAATACATCTCTACCACTTTGACACGTCAAGCAAAACTTTCTTCAACTATCTTCTTCTTCTTATATACTTGGCAATTCCCTTTGATCTTTAATTAAAATTATGCTGGTTTGCGACTATATACACATTACTTTACCACAGAGTGAAATGCGCCTATATGTATATCTTATTCAACTAAAAGACTCTTGTATTACTTTAATGAGGTAATCTTGTATATTTCTCAATTCTCCCCATGTGCTCTCATTTCCAACATTACTTTTCCATCAGGTTTCTTAAAAGCTGTCATTTGATACTCAAACAGAGAAAGTATCTCTTAGTAATCATTAGACCATTACATAGCTTTCTAGAGTTTTGTCCTTTTCGTTTGTTTTGTACAAACATTTTATAGTGATATTCCTATGTTTTTGAAATTCATAGAGTGACAACAAGAAGAAAAAGAGAAAAGGTTTTCTGGTATCGTCATTGCTTTTATGATGTTCTTCTCATATTTCGTATTTCTTTTGCGACTAAAAGTTAAGTACTTCCAGTAGTGTATCTTCCTTTGTCAATATAATATTTACCCTTGCTGAGTTTATTTTAAGAGACAGTGTCTTGAATACTAAAATGTTGAGCAAAAGGCTGAGCTCATATGTTACATAATATCAAATATACGCTATGTCAATATATATGTAGACACATAGATACTAAGGCAAGTTTCATACTTTCCCATAAGATTTTTGCTTCAGGATGTAATTCAAGTTCCATAATATTGAACGTAAATTGAGGACTCTCTCTTTAGAACCGGAAGAAGATACTTCAATGCTTCAAACTCACGTTTTATTACAATGGACTCTATAAGCTTTAGGAAATGCTGAATATTTCCACTTCCACCATTTACTTTCTCTCTTAAAAAGTTCTCACAAGAGCAAACGTTTACTTTCGAGTTACATGAATTCCTCTCTCTCTCTACTACATTTATGTACTTTATCGACTTTTGCAGCAGCTCAACGTTTGAACAAAAGAGCACTGTACAAATGACACATATGAGAAATACTTTTACTTCATTGTATTTTACATTATACTCATATTTAGAATCTAGAGAGAGAGAACAGAAAACTAGAATGCATATATTGGGCATGGAAATGACAGAGAGAGAGAAAAAGAGAAACTGGAGAAAGCATTATAATAGCAGTCACACAATAAATTGAACATGTTGCTTTGCATTGCAGAGTTTAATATACATATGTATATTACAACGTGTGCAATGCTTGGGCAAATGAGCAAAAGAGCAAATACTACGGGCTAATATTGAGTATACCACAAATAACATGCATATACATAAAGACTTGAAGTCTTTTGAACATGTTGTAGGATTCACACAACTTTCTCTCTTGTTTTCACGAAAGCTGTAGAGAAAAGCATGCGAAACTTTAGGCTTCTGGCACAAAATTCTCTTTCTCTCTCTGATGTTAGTGAAAATATACCCACTATTAAAGTTATACGCTTATGATACTTTACAAGTAGGATTCATATCTAATATCTATGCTGTGTGAAACTAATCATGCAAATACTGTATACAGTCCTGTAATCGAGAAGTATTAAGGGGAAATCAGTAAGCAAACACTAAGCTCAAATAAGTGGAAGTGAATGAAATTCATAATGCATGCATACACTGTTGAAATGATGTAGTGGTAGTTGAAAACCTAATCATCTGTAGATTATATTCAATTATAAGCTAAAGTACTAGCGGGTAAATAAATGCATAGATTAATTTCATAGGAAATGGGTGAGCGAGTAGAGTCACCAGCTGATGAGAGAGAGAGAGAGAAAGTGAGCTTTCACCAATGTAAAATTTAGTTGACATTAATGTTAAAACCATGTCTATTATATACACAAGTTGGCATTTGCATTGTGAGCACATTACATTATTACTCTACGAAAGTATACACATACGCCCATTATAATACATTATTACTTTCCAAAGTTATATGAAAGTTGTGCAAGCTCAAAGTACATAACAATGGTGACTTTTGTGATAAAGATGCCAGACACATTCAAAACAACTTTTGACAATGCAAATTGGATTGAGTCGTATATAAGGTATGTAGTATTATTGTATATATGCAATATAACCGTCAGACTCGTACACATACATACACTCAGTAAAGTAAAGAGTCATTCACAAATTGTATTTGTATTACTTGATGATTACGAAATATCACTAAAGCTTGTTAAATGCTCCACGTGTGCAGAGATACACTTATATGTCATCATTGCAGCAGCATTGATTCAATTATTTTAGTACACCATAAGTGTCTATTGTCAGAAAATACAATAAAAATAGAAAGAAGACTTCTGATGAAACTCCTCTTGAAATACTACTTTCACTCTACTTATACTAGTAGAAACCTATACAAATATTTCAAAACATTAGAAATAAATGACAATATTGGATTGTAGATGGGTTTTTGGTTGATTTCTTCATATCACTCATCCATCTATTTCAATACAAATAAATAAATAAAATGTTAAAAGCATGTCGAAAGAAGAACATGTTTTAATATGTTATGTTATAGTACGTCCACAACACAAAATACAAGAGGTTTTGTACTGTAGGTTGTGTCTAATGTAGAATATATTAAGTGTGATGAAGTTGCTTTCACCGGAAAAGTATAAATGATAAATAAGTGTTTTATGTATGTATAGACGTCACAATGTCAAGTTTTGATAAAAAAGTAAAACCTAAGGAGACGGGTGCACATTATAACAAAATAAAAAAGGTTTTATTATATCACATGATATACTCTTGATTTTTTTTATTCTTTGCTCATTTATTGGAGGATAAAATATAGGAAACAGATGTATTACCCAATGACAACTTTATATCAAGGACATTGACATATTTTACGTAGTATATAGTAGAGTAATTCTGAAAAGAAAATGTCATCAGTTAACAATTGAATCAGACAGAAGAGAATAGACGAAAACTTTTTAAAAATGAGACAGTCATCTATTCAGTAGTCCATGTCGTTTTCTCTCTTTGACAAGTCTAAAGACTTGGTGCAAGAAAAAAAGTTAAGGAACAAAGTTGTGCAACTTGAGAAAAAGTGCGTCAAAAAGTCAAAGAAAACTATGCAACTATATAACTTTTGAAATAGACACATGAGAAATATGAGACAACAATAACGAATGAAAGGAGTAGACAACAACGGGAAATATGTAAAATGTCAAAATCAGCAGCAATAGATAACAAGTAGTTATACCTATCGATCTCTATACTTTCTCCAATTGTCTTCCTCTTTTTATATAGCATTCTACAGAATGACAAGTTGACGAAATCTTTCAACTACTCTCTTCTAGTTATCTCATTCTTGAAAGAAAAAAGTTTCTCAATCACACAGCAACTCTTTAGTAATATATTTCTCTTTTTCCTTGCTCTTTCTTTTGCCTTCGAGCTTAAGAATAATAGCTAACAATACATGCAACATTCTATTTAGTTCTTCTTCTTCACTTTTTTTAGACTTGAGAGAAAGCAGCCTAAGTCACTGAGTGATTGTCAAGGATGCATGTCTTGTCTGACATAACCTTAGCATGTATCTAATCTTTCTTTTCTTGGCAAATGCATTCGTTCCTTCTTTCGCTGCTTGTCTTATCCGTGCTTTTACTGACAAACATGTGCCATAAGCAAATAGTTTTTTCTCTTCTCATTTTGTTTGCCTGTGAAATTGATTCTTGCAGACATCAACTGTAATAGCTATGAAAAGACGAGGCAGCATGCATTTAGTATATGAGAGAGACCTGAGACTTTGACAAGTTTGAGTACTTGAACAAAAAAACTCTCTGCTGTCTCCTAGTTGCTATCTACGTTTATCAAAAACTCTCATGCCTTGAATCTTAAAGTATAGCATTATAGTATACATGTTGCATTTCAAAAAACTGAATAAGGTATAAAACTATGTCATTTCACTATATATCNTCAAAAAACTGAATAAGGTATAAAACTATGTCATTTCACTATATATCGCTGTAAAAAGTCAAAGTAGACAAATAGTATATATATAGGTTACACCACCAACACATATGCTGGTAGTCGTCAACAAGAAAGAGAATAATAGTATCCCTAGAGCTGCTGGCAGAGTGAAAGAGACTTTTTCTTGACTACAAACAACTTTGGTTTTCTAATCTTGTCTTGAGGTAGAATACATATAAGTATTGAGAGATCTAGTATTATAGAAAGAAGCATAACATTTTTCAAGGCAAAAAGAAAGTCAAGTTAATGCTTTCTTTCTACCTATATATAGATACTCAACATCGAGAGAGTAATGATAATATGACTGACGTAATGTTATAAAAGTAGTACTATAGGCTATACTAGAACAGAGTTTCAAAGATTTTCAGTTGCACAGTGACGCTAGTAGAGATATATGTGTTATTACATATATATAGGTATGTTTGCATTGTATTTGTGTCAAAAGGAAAAAAATAATAAGACATAAATAAGAAAACAGTCAGACTTGTTTGAAAGAATTGCTTTCTAGTGTTGTGTTTTCTTCTTCACTCTCCTTGAGAGTGCTGAGAGAGAAAATATATAAGCTGTTCTCTAGGTTAGGGATTTGAGTAAGGCTTTTTACAAGACAAGGCAATAAGACACTGATATGACAGCACAAAACTTCCCCTTATACTATTATTAAATTGTGCAACTTGTATAAAAAATACATGCGTTAGTGTGTAGCATTGTACAATTTGATAAAAAAATCAGAGTCAAATAATAATTTGAAATGGATTTTCTCATTTTGTACTGTCAAAAGAACTTTACTATATCCATGCTGAGTGCTGAGAATATATTTTTTCATTTGACTTTTCCAATAAGTACTTTTGAAGTACTAGAGAGAAGAAATCAGGAAGAAATAAGATAAATTTATGATGTGTCCTTGATGCCTTTTCACTTCTAACATGTAATATTGTACTGATGACGGTTTTGTGGAACTTTTACTGAATTGTAGTTCCGCATGCCACAGTATATATAAAGCTTATATACTATAAGCACAAGAGTGTATAAGTGTACAACTGAACTACCACTACATTATCGTTACTACCATCACACAAGTTAAGGTTGAATGGAAATATATTATTTCCGGTTACAGTAAAATAGAACTTGAGTACAAAAAGTACAGTATATAATAAAGCTTTGCTTTTCATGCAGTTCTGAAGCTACACACAACTCTTTTTTATGCAGAAGCTTGCAAAAAGTAATTGAGTTTGAACTTGTTTCAAGTTCGACAACTGTGGATTGTGATATCCGTTTCATAGAGTAATATCTAAAAGTACTTTTTGAGAATGGAATGATGATTCTTTACCATCTCCTCCGCCTAGCTACTTTTCCTGATGCTAGTCTACTGAAATGTTCTCTCTTTATAGAGAAAAAAGAGTTCTTCTTGGTTTTTTTTGGGTCGTTGATAGAGAAAAATGAAAGATGTGTTTTATGTGTTTTTACCATTACCATTATTTTCTGTAGTATATATAAACTTATCGCCTATAAACTATCATTTCTCGATTTACTAACTCCTTTCAACCACTATTGCAATAGCATTCTTCTTTCTATTGGAGTGTAAACCACACAAACAATTGAGTTGAGCAAACTTTATTAGAATTTATATGGACTCAATGTACATGTAAGCTACTATACTGTGGTATTTATTCTTTTGGTTCATGGATTCGATCTTATACAGTTACATTTTAGTGCACGTAATGGTCAAAGCTACTACTAACTTTCTCTAGGAAACTATTTCTTATGTGTTTGCTTGAATGTCCGAGGAGTTATTAAATTAGCCATTATCTACACTTTTACATGAAAGTCTGCTGCTGGTGTGATACAGATATAAGAAAATTCCATTGAGCAACAACGCAATGTCGAATCATTCGACTCGAATGTAGAAAATTAATGCTCTTGTATATACAAACTGTAGACATCAACTACAACAACGAACTACATAATGTTTCCTACACACTCTTGCTTTTCTTCTGCACACATCGTTATTATTATTACGTATATACTATAATATGCTAGACGGAAATGAGTTTTTTCGCCAACAACTTGCTTCTTAATACATTACACTTGTATTCTATATAGGCTTCCGTATTCTTAGTACAGTTGAAGTTGATTGCCTTTCTATCCATTAGATATTTACTCAAAACTGAGCATTGCACATGTGTATTTTTGTATTATGCTTTACATGAATATAATGGAAAGGTAAATAAGGTTCCAAAATTGTGTAGGTGTCATACATATATATTTATGATGAAATCTTTTGCAGCCTATAACTTTCTACATTTTAATCTAGGAAATGTAAACAAGATCACTTTACTTGTCATAATATCTTTACAAAGGTTTCTTATGTCATCTACATTATGAAGGTTAGAGATTGCTAAACTTTTACACAAAAGGAATTATTTTCAAAAGTCTGAAGGTGTTGGTTTCATAATCAAAGGATATGAAATGCACAAAAATTCTTATATAAATGTGACGTGATAGATTCTTTATTAGAAATTTGTTGAAAATTCTACATATATGTAAATAATACTCAACACTTTTGTTAGTAGTTTCTAAAAAGTCATGTAATTTCTACGTAATTCTTTCGTAACCTTTCGCAACTTTGAAGAATAATTTGAATTTTGAAAATTACTATATACCAAATGGTATACCACCTG
The DNA here is from genome assembly GCA_009869805.1 of Oncopodura yosiiana. Lineage (NCBI taxonomy): Eukaryota > Metazoa > Arthropoda > Collembola > Entomobryomorpha > Oncopoduridae > Oncopodura > Oncopodura yosiiana. The sequence continues at coordinate 12,657 of VCNE01003901.1, read as the reverse complement.
ATATACGTAATTTTATACTTAGGTACATGAAAGTAATTTCATTAAGAGCTCTGTATGTGGAAAATTTCCACTGCGTTTCCTCATATATCTTTAATCGTAATAAATGTTAAATTTTTTTTACTGTGGTTGGTAAGAAAGTAAAAAAAACGTCCTGGGGGACAAAATGAGTAGATTATTATGCCAACGACCATGAACGAGCATTAGATAAAATAATTGAGTCTTAGATTGAGAAGAGTCCATATAAAGTATAATGGTGTATGGTTGCTACCCTAATGCAATATAAGAATCAAAGAGTATAAAAAACTTGTTTTAGTGTGTGTGAAATGTGGTTCAATGTGATTTTCTTTAAGGTAGTAAATAGTCTTAGTAGAGTCTTAGTATAGAATCTATAGTAGCTGTACCAATCTGTACGTGATACATTTAATTCTTTTCAAGGTAAAAGCTATATGTCTACTTTCTTCAGCTCTTTTCAACACTCGTGCGTTTGGCAATTTTCACCTACATTTCTTTTTTATCTTGCTCGACCAGAACAAAACTTGTGAAAGAAACTAACTATAATACTTTTATCGCTTTTTTTCTTTTTTTCCAGCATACGATGAGGATGTTTTTTACTTTTACTAGTAAAGTAGTCATAGTTTGAATTATAGGCAAAAAGTCACAACTCTCTCTCTCTCAACTTTTTTTTACCTTTGACTTTCTCTTTTTCTTGGCATTCTCTCTTAAGAACTTATATAAATGAGTGGCATTAAATTACTCCACTCAACATTTTTGAATATAAAAAAGGTGTTTTTGAAAAGTTTATGGGCTTCTGTGCTTTTTTCCTTCACAAACTAATTACACATTAATTACATTGCGTCAAAAGAGTCAAAGCAAGAGAAACACTCTTGTAGAGGCGGCAGAGGAAAAGAGTAATTTTAGGTACAAATCAAATCAGTCAACAACGCTCAGCTCTCCATAAACATTTCAAAGGAGGACAAGAAAACAAGAAATAGGACTACACATTAATTTTAGGAAATTTCAAAAAGTTGAGATGTAACAATAGATAAAAAACACTCTCTAAGAGTTCAGTTCAGTAGCTAGTTACTCAATTTGAGTAGAAAATAGTTTATGTTTCAAGTAGACCTATAACAATATAGAATAGGACATTAATATACATTATGAGTGACAGAGACAATATTTAGCTGATGTAATGTGGCTTTTGAGTAGTGAGGAGGAGATGACTCAACATTTTTATGATCATTGCTATTACAGCTATAAAGGTAAACTTTTTAATAAAGCTCTTCTAAAGATATACCAAAGAGAAGAGGTCTGTTGTTCGAATTCCTAAGTGACTATTCTTTTAGCAATGATGATGACAAAAAGACAAAAGAAAAGCTTTTCTATATAATGCCAAAGCATATACACAAAATTGACTCTCACAGTCTTAAACGATGAAGACTATATTCTATTGTACAAACAGACAAGACACTCTAACATTTATTGGTCCATTTGATTAAACGACGTCATTATTGTTCCTCTACTATTGCCAAAAAGAAAAAAAACTGAGCAAAAGCGACTAAAAGACTCAAAAGTGTGAGAAGATGCTCCATTATATTTCTAAGTGTCCTCATATCTGAATCTCAAGTATCTACTTTAGTAGAAAAAAGAAGCTGTACCGCTCTTTGAAATACTGATTCTAACCAGTATAAAAGGTATAAAAGCTTTTTTCTACTTCTTCTTCAGAAATTGAGTAAAAGTGTCAATAAATTGAATGGTAGGTTGGCAGCTAACATATATATGTATGCATCTCTGCTGTAGAAATCCTGTCAATATTTACTTCAAGTAGAAACTATTTTAAGCTTTGAACTTGCAAGAAAAAATGTTTACTCTGTACAATGCTGGTTTTTTATATAAAGCTTACACTTTCCGCATGTTGTACATTGTAATTGTAAATTAGTTAAAAAAAACTAAACAAAAACTACGGCACTCTACCTCTGTGAGCTTAACTCAAAACACGCAATGCAAACACCTCAAATCATACAAAGCTTCCTTTTTCTTTTCAGTAATTATAACCTTTCACTTCTCAGAAAACTTTACTAGAGAAACAACCTTTTTTGGCGAAAAAATACGTCTTTGAACTTGTGAACTTTCCATTAGTACATATGTTGGAGTGAATCCAGGAAATGAAATACTGCTATACAGAGAGCTGAATAATGTGTTTTCAAAAACCTTCTGCTCTTGTAGTAATGCTATATATGAAAAGTGTACTTACTGCTGAGATTGTACCTTTGCACTTTTAGTGAAAGTATTTTCCATTTCATATCTTTATGTATAAAGTAACACACACAATAGTAATAATGCAGTAGCACAAGTATAGTCGACAGAATAAAATGATTTTTAATGGAAGTTGAGAAAATAGCAAAACTTGAGCAACTAAAAGATTTGTGTATAGTGTAATGTCCTCTAGATTTTATTTTATATCTTCTGTGTATTAAAGCAATTGAAATATGATGGATGATATACAATTTTCTTAGAAGTGCTCTCTCTCTCTCTCTTCTTTTTATACCACTTCCTTTCTACAGATTGATGGTAGTATTTCAATGAAGAGAAAGAGAAGAAATGTTACTTGCTGGTATGATTCCAAGTTGTAACAGTTGAACCGACGACATTTTCTCTCTTTTTAGTAATGAAGGTAATCTTGAAAAGAGTGGATAAATTCAGATATATGTTCTTAGTATTCTTTTCTTTTTTACTATTATCTCTCTTTCTGTTCTATGGAAAATGAAATAAAACTTGTCTGTATAACTATATATGTACGAGTTTTTTCCAGATTCTCATGCATAGCATTCATTTAATATAGAAAGAAAGGTAAAGAAGAGAAGACGAAGAATGTTTGGAATAGTAAGAAAATATGCATATACATATGAATGAATGAATGAGTAGACTATATGAGTAGTAGCAATTATATATATGAAGAATTCAGAATCATCAATCATAAGCTTTTATAGTTTTATAAGCATATAACGACTAATGGGACGTCGGCTGTCTTATGACTCGGTCACTAAACTACAAACTTATACTACCTGACTCTCTGAGACTCCCACTAATATGTAAGTACAATCTCTTAAGAGCCTTTGTTGGTAAGTTTCCAAGACTAGGAATAAGGAATTGTACAAAAGTCTAAAATACAAAAGAACTAGGCACAGAGAGAGAGAGAGAGAGAGAAAGAGAATTAGTAGCTGTAACACTTGGACATTTTGACATGAGACCGGAAACCATTACTATTACACTCTTCACCAACAACATATAAAACTTTTACTCCTTTACCGCTCCTTCTCCTTTTCTCACACCATCTCACTTACTTACTATTACACTGTTCACAGTGTTCACATTTGACCAAACTTAATTCTTACAACAGCAAAGAAACCTAGCAAAGAAGAAGTCAAGTGAAAGCTAAAATCTCTTTCTCACATCTTCTTTGACATTTACCAGATTTTACGTCGTGTTTACTTGCTCGTCATCCTTCATGACTAATTTATGGTAATAGTATCAGTAGTAGTAGCAATACTACCTTCTTATATACGTATGTAGAGTACAATATATAAGCTTTTCTCCTCCCTTTCTCTTTTCTACCTTGAACAATTAATCCTCATTTCACATCAAGTCTTTTCTTTATATGTACATTAATGTTTAACACTGTAACATTGCTTCCTTCCTCGTTTTACCTTTTACAAGGAAAAGAAGCCCATTATGAAGCATCTCTGGTTTTTCATTTATATATCTTCTTTCCTATATTACTGTGGCTTAACAAACAGGTTCATGTTTTATGATCCGAGATTTCAATCGTGACTATATATACTGAAAAGATTTTTAAGAAACGTTGATATCCAGATTCCAGAGTTGTACATATCCCTTAGAGTAATAAAACCTGAGCCTCTCCTAGTTAGTAAAACAATACTAATACTAATAAAAAAGAAAGTTAGAAAACTATCATACATAGAGGATTCTATGAAGCGATGTTTCCTGACTTTCTCTCGTTGCTAATGCTTTTGCCTTTTGTGGTTTACATATATATATAGATAGAGTCCATAGAGTTGAGTGTAACAAAGTACGCTTCCCACACAAAAGAGTATGGCTGTCTGATCTGATCTCATGTTTTGTTCTATTTGATGAGAGTAGGAAGAAAAAATGGACAGGCAGAGTAAAGGCACTTTTTTTCTCTCTCTCTCTCTTTACTTTTACATCTGTATTTCCAGACTACTTCTACTTTCTCTAGTTTTTCAACTTGAACGAGTACTACTACTATATGTGTGCCACTTGTGTGATAAGTGTGTATGTACAATAGGAGAAAGTAGAGAGAGTTGAAACTTACTTGTGTGCTCTGTTCTCTCAATGCTATACATTGTTGATGAAGAAGAAAAGGAAGCAAGCACATTTCTAACATTTCCCTCTTAGTACATTGTGATGTGAGTTATAATACTAACTACAAGAGAAATGCCCATTGTAGAATGAAACTCTTTTGTCCTACTGTGGTAGTAGTGGTTTGTTGCTTTTCTTGGCTTATTTCCCTTATGCTTTATCTCTCTCTCTATCCTAAGTCTTCTTTTGCCTCTTGCAACTCTCCTTTACTAATATTTCTTTCTAATGTATCCTCTCGCTACTTGTTAGATTGCATGCCATTTTCATTTTAGTCTTTTTGCTCTTTACTATTATGTCTTATGATGTCTAAAAGAGAGTCTAAGCTTTAGAGTTCAATCTTGGAGGTAGGTGGATTTTATAGAAAACGAAAGAAAAGCAAACGCAACAGGAATAAACAAAGAACAATGCAAGATATATATATAATAATGTCTTTATATATACATTTCTTCTTTCTAGTTTTTTTCACCACACTGATTGAATGGGTCGAGTGGTTTGAAATCTAATAGTGATGTTGTGTTTAGGAGTAGTTAGTCTTTTTTCTAATGTAATGATGTTCCATTAGTGAAACTAGAAAATTTCATCTCTCTCACTACTTACCAAATGTACTTTCTCTTGTTCTCATCTGGAAAAGGAAAGAGACAAATGAATCCGGAAAGGGAAAAGACAAACAACAGAAATTACTTTGGTTAGTATACTATAAAAGATATATATAAGATTCTACTAATTTTCTCCTTGAGTAGGATGACACTAATGCCATTTGTCACTTCAAGGCTTCACATATATGTTAAACACATTAGTTTCAGTAATAATACAGTGATTTTCATCGAATTTCTATTAGATAGAGAGAGAGAGAATTTGATTTAAAGCAGTTTCACTTCAGCTCATTTGCACACGTGCATTTTGTTTTTGGCAGTGTGAGTCTTTAGTTACAAAAGGTACATTTGGGATTTGAAGGTGGAATAACATTACAAGCCATGTCAAGAATCGATTAAACTCTTTTGTGCTCTGTGGCTTAGAATTAGATACAACCAACTGTGTGAAAGTAAAATGTATAGCGCATTCGGTTGCACTGTAACTTTTATATAGTATAATGTGGTAGCATAATTATATATATTGCACAAGCCTATAGTTTCCTTATTCTAATATTCTTCGCCTCCTTTCAATTCACATAAATCTTTGAAGATTAGAGAATGGATTAGAATAAGTAGTTTTGTGAAGCGAGAAGATAGTATATATAGTATAGTAAAAGTAAAGCGTATACGATATAAACTAAAAACGCACGAGAGAAGTTCTCACAATTTTAGTAGAATTGAAATTTCTACGATATGCTAAGTAAACGTAAAATTTTGTAAAGAAAAAAGTGTATCGTGTAACAAGTATAGTTTTGTCGAATGCCATGTGCTGCACATTTTTCTCTTTCATACTTTTTAGTTGAGATGCACTTTTTTCTAACTAGTATTCAGAAAGAGTAGCTTCTTCTTTTTCTTCTTCAACTTGTCTAAAAAAACTTCTAGAGGCTAATCTTCAAAATATATATGTACACAAGACTTGGGAATTGAAGAAATATGGTAAGACGAGACAGATTGTATGTACATCGATATATATAAGAAAATAGTTTCTCACAGAGTTTTTTTCCTCAAAAACACCACTTGTGCTAAAAAAGTAGTCTAAATAAAACTCTTTTTACTAAATGTTCGTCATCGCTCAATTTAACTAACCGAAAAAAGTAGTTCAACTCTACCCATTTCTTCTTTTTCAACTTTCATTTTGAGCCTTTCAACTTTATGCAAATTGTTGCTTTTAAAAGATTATTATGAAACTCCTTGAGGTAATCTCTAGCTAGATCTTGAGCACTTATGTCTGCCTATAAGTATTAAGTATGTACGTTATATGATTGAAATTATGACCTAGCCTTAAAGTGTATACTGCTCTATGTCCTGTCTACAGTATTACTACCGCAAAGATAAAAAATACTTTACATAACTCACCTCAGGTAAAAAAAGATAATAATGGAAAAATGGCTGGTAGTAAAGAAACCTCCTTTTTCATACAAACTTTTGCCAACATATGTGAAAAGTTAAGAAGATTTGCTATCAATGATAAGCTTCAAGCTCATCTTGAGGTATGAGAAAAAAGTCAAGTTCATTTCTTTTATTCTGGCATAATATATGTAAAGCCTACTGCTTCTTTTGTCTCAAGAGAGACAGGAAAAAGTTGGTTCTCTCATTGAGAATTGTGAAAAGAGTCAGTTTTCTGGCAAACTAAAAATAAAAGTGAAAGCATAAGACCTTCATGCTATAGAAAAAGTTGTGTACATGAGTTGTGACTGACTTGTCTAGTTGACTAGAGAGTCATATTATTATAAGAAAAAAGAATAAAACAAAAGTTTTTCAAAGTTTTTTTTGTTATGAATGCAAAAATAGTATAATATACAACTTTACAGAAATATACATACATACACAGACACATATTATGTACACATGTATTCAAATAGTCATCGTAATAAAAGTAATTTTCAAAGGTGACAGGAAGGGATTTAGTCTTCATGTGTTTCCGTCCTGAATACTATAAATACCATTACTCTGTCTCTTTTCACAAGCGTTTTACTAATCCGAGCTGTCGTGAGTTTTTATATGCCTTACAGAGAGAGAAAGTATACAGGCAGCCTCAAGCTACTCATTCACACTCTCATATCACCACACAATTTAGGTGGTTAACTTACATTCCATTACATGAAAAACTAGTTATGAGCCACAGTGTGTACAAAACTTTTGCCCACAGAAAAAAAAGTTTTTCTCTCTCACTCTTTACTGTTTTAAAATTGTATATGAGTTTCTGAATGAAAAAGTTTTTTTTACACAGTTGATAGTTTTTGATGTCGAGGCTCAAAGCTTAAATTATCATGTGTAATAATAACCACCAAATAACTAAAAAACTGTAAAAAGTCAAAAAAGGGTAATGTGTATAATAATAGTTTTAGTCAGTTAACTCTTTAGAAAAAAGTAAAGAAGAAAAAAAGTTTTTAAAACTTATTTTCAAAGAATAGCTATATGTGCTGCTCATGCCTATTAGGTCACTTTGTAAGAACAAGTGGACCGTCTATAAGAAAAAGGGTTTATCCTCCTTAAATAGCAATGAGAAGAACCACTAGAGAAGAGTTTATTACTTTCAAACACCGCTTTAATAGTCTTACAATGCACTTTGTACAAGTCCCAAAAGAGTTTGTATTATGAGCATTAGAAAGCTACTAAACTCTTTTTCTTATACCTCCTCAACCTATGTTCCTCTTTTAAACTTCTTTTTAGTCAAGCCAATTCCAACTCTTCTTTTCAATGCTTTTTATATGTAGCCTTCTTACTTTTTCTTTCTTTTATGATTCTGTTGAGACATTACAATGTAACTATATTACAATTGAACTGAAGAAGAATAAGTATCGTGTGCAATAGTTACTAGAACTCTATAGTACAACAAAGTCTCTGAACTTTCTTTCTTTTGTCGTGAAAATTTTCTACGACAAGCTCTCGTGATTACAATTCTACAATACAAAAAGACAAGAAAGCCAAAGAAGAAACAACTTTTATAGTAGTAGCATTAATAGTACCTTTGTACTATATTTTGTAAAGCAATAACAGAAACAGAGAACGACTATACAGCTTACGAGACACTCATGATATTGTTATTGCTCTAAAAATCTACTTTGGTCAAAGTTTTTGTATAGCTATTCTCCTTACTTCTTTCTTCTAACTAAATACACGAAACATTTATACTTTAGGTACTTACAATTACAACGGCCTACGTCAGAGAGCTGTTGCAAGTTTCAACATTTCAAATAGGATTAAGCAAGCTAAAGTCATATAGATATACTGTGCAAAGTGAATTGAATACCTTGAATTACAACAGAAAACTTTCTTTTTTTATGCTTCCTATGAATTTTGGTTCATTATTCTCTTCTTTTGCAGAAACGCTCTTTTCTGTCTCTTTACCTTGTAAGTATTTCAGGTGTCTGGCTCAAGTCGAGACATAATGCACTCATCTTACATCACAGTCGGTAGCTTTGTCATATCATTTCCTCTGTCGCGTTGACACACACATGTCGAGTAAGGAGAGTTCCAGGATTTTTGATCCGAAAATTTAATGGTGCAAAAAATATAGGATTCAGATTGTTATCTGAAATGATTTGTTCTATGCCGAAGCATAAAACATGAGTCTCTCCTGTTAAGTGCTTACAAATGCGCCTATTTTCTTAGAAAATATACTCAGACTACTACTTTGAAGATCAAATATCTGATACATTTACCTCGTTTTCACGTGACAACTTTTGTCAATACAATAGAAAAAACTTGTGGTTGAAAATCCACTTGCACGTGTTGCTACTTATATGTAGCAACCTTGAATAAATGAATGACACTCTCGTTTAAAGAGACGTAGAATAGAAAACAAGTAATTTGGTTAGCTCGTTGTTGAGTATTATATATATGAAACAAGTTGAAATTTTAGAATCTAATTAGAATATGAGTGGTGATGATGAGTGACGTACATATATGTATATATATATATAGAACCACCACAGAATATGGCGTATCATCATCTCACATATCTAAATTCAAAAGCCAAAGACCACAGAACAACCATAGACAACCACATGAGAGATATTCTCTTTTGTAGTAGCCGACGTTGTATCAACATAACAAAAGAAACAGAAACTTGAAATCTTCTATGTAAATAGTTATAAGTATTACACAGTTAGATTTAGTATTTCATTGAAAGAGTTTGGAGAATAATAATACTCCAAAAAGTCCAGTCTGCTAGTAGTCTAACCAAACATTTAATCATAGAGAATTGTTTCAACAAAGAGTAAAAGGCAAGTATAAAACAAACAATGTAGGAGACTGTGTCCAGTTTGCTAAACTTTATAGATTGAAATTTAGTGAAGCATTACATACATCACCCACACTATATACGTACATAATGCAAAGGTCTCTGAAGACAATTCCCCATTTCCCTTTTTGTTTTTCTCTTTCTCTCTTCTGTTACACTTTATTTACTCATTCCTCTCTTTCTTCTATGCAATTGCCAACAAGTAGTGTACTGACTACTTAATTAAACTTCTCCCTCATCTTTGTCCAAATTTTATCTATAGATATAAAATGAAATTGTACTAAAGAAGAAGAGACAACAAAGGAAGGAAAGTACTTTATGATTTGAGATTATTTACATAAATTCTCATGGTGGACTTGAACAACGCCCAGAAAGGCACAAAGAAAGGAAATATCTAAGAAAATGTCTAATATCTTCAAGAGACAATAAGAATAAGTAAAGAAAAGTTACAATATATTTCAAGTCGTTGTTTTTAAATAATCATTTCCGAAGAGAGTAGAAAGCTAGAGAGCTGTTGTTGAGAATATTAAAGTAAAAGTTTTGTCTCAAAAGTTTATTTTCTAAAACGCGACTGCTGCACTATTTCCTGTAGCTTTTCTTCATTTCTCGTTAAATACACGTCATTAAGAATATGAAACACAAGAAGCAGAAAATGAGCTTACCAAAAAGAAAGTGTAGAAAGCGGATCTCAAAGTTTTTTGAAGCAGAAAATTATCCTTTTTATTATCGTATCGCTTCGTCACGTCCACTTCACTCCAACTTTTTGTATATATAATGTCTAAAGTAGTATACACAACTACTTCAACTAAATTTCATTTATAATACTAAAATAAAAAAATTTTGTCGCTTTGTTCTTTTAAAAAGAAACTTTGTCATCAACGAAAAAAATTCATTTTTCACACAAGAACAAAAGCAAGCTTCTCTCTTATTCATAATTAATTTCTGAGTACTTTTTTTTACTAAAATGTATTTTATATAATATCACATTTGGGGTAATTTGGACGGCATGCTTCACTTAATGATTATCCTTTCTCTTTTTTCTTTGCCTAATGATGTTTTTCTTTCTAAAGTAATTCTCTACTTTCAAAACTATCACATAGTAGTTATAATTACACAAAAGTTTAAGAGTTTACATTTAAAATTTGAAGAGATAATAGTCATCTGTGTGTTTGAGTTGGACAAGAAATTTGCAAATCTGAAGGTGACACTCACTGTTTTTTTGTATTTGAATAATAGATAAATTCAATGTTGAGCACACAGAGAAGCTAAAGTGCTTGTCTAATATATAATACTTTGGAGAAAGGTATATATATATACAGTTACTATGATTAACTTTTCTCAACTTATAAGGTTTTTCTTCACTCACTTCTGAAACTGACTTGAGTTGTTGAGACACTGACATCGAGCTACAAAGTTACCGAGCTATATATATCACACAAACCATCGCTTTCCCATGGAATTTGCAGAAGCATGCGAGAAAGGAAGTTTTAACAAGCACTCTACATCGACTCTGCTTTTACTACCTCTTCCATGTATAAGGCTCCTCTTTAGTCAGAGACATGCTTAGTTGCAAATACTATAACAATTTTGAGACTTTGAGCTTACCAAGCAGATATCTCTAACCAAGCCATCCTGTCAACTCTGTCATTTACCCTCAAGTCTCTCACACCACCCTTCTTTCAATTCTTCAGCTCAAAGTCCAAAAACTTGACCTTATCAACTAAAAAACTTGGCGTAGAAAAAAACTTGAGAAGGAGAGAGAGTTTCTTTTTGTACTATAGAGTAGAGAGTAGATATTCATATTCACAAAGTTTACATGATGTTAAAGTAAAACTACTAGTACCAGCATCTCTTTTTGTATTCATAGAGTAGACTAGCTCTGCAACAAAAATTTTGTATTCAGCAAAATTCAGCAAGATTGTATATATATGTTCCAAAATGCTTGTAGCGTTTGCACTTTCCAGTTGACAAGACATAACCAAAGTAAAGCAAATCTTGTAAAGAGAGAGAGAGAGAGAGAGGGAGTATGCATAATAGTGCTGGAGGTAATAAGTTGATACAAAATTTTAAAACTTTCCAAAGTTAGCCTTGAGAGTTTTTGGCACATGAAAATCTAGTTAGTTAAATGCTGGACAAAAAAAAGATTTATGTTTGGTGGCCAAAACTAAATAACTGACAAGTTTATAGACATGCAAATATACTCTATGTAGTATATAAAGTAAACTGCAACTTTCAAAAAGACTTTCTCTGTTAAAAGAGGCGTTTCAAAGAAAATTAAAGAATTTGATCAATGTCGTGTAAAGTTAAGTTTTCACTTGGGGCATAGTGAGATTCTTGAAAGAGAGCGAGAGAAGAGAAAGCTAATAGCTTTGCACATTTCCGAGAAGTTTTGAATACAACAAGAGAGATATCCCGTAGAGTTGTTGACATAATAGAAAGAAGAAAAACGAAAGCCGGAATATCAAGAAGAATTGGTCAATTATTTAGTTAGACTTGTGAACATTGCATTATCGGCAAACAAAAGCAAACTCTATGTATTTTTTGTTCTATATACTTCTCCTTCCCTTTTGATTAGTGTACAAAGGTTGTCTATCACCAACTATTTATCAGCTCGATGCAATTTCCCAAAACTAAACTCTCTCTTACTACATATATATTACGTTCTACTAAAACTCTATCAAACTCTTTTCTTTTTTCTCTCTCTCTCTCTTTTTTGTATAAGAATAGTAGTACTAGTTATGTAGTCCACTTATCTGCTCTTAATCAGTTGTGACACATGATGTCGTCTTCTAACTTTGTTGTAAGTCAGAATTTGGAAAGGAAGCAACTTTTTCTTTCTCTCAACTTTCTTTTTCTCTTATTTTGAATCATGTCTTTGTGAATGAAAGTCATTGGAAATATATATATATGCATTTAGTAAACTAAGTCGTAGTATCTGTCGGCTGTCTCTAACAAGTAACAAATAATATTACAACTTTTAGTAGTGCATAAATCCTATATCATCAGTAGGTCACACAGCTCAATTCCTATAGAGATTTTCTTATGGACACACTATTATGTACGCAACATTCCACAGCACCGACTTGTACACTATCTACTACTCCTCTTCTTGTGGACATTTTCGCTTCAAAGAACCTTATTGTTGGTCAAGAAAAGAATCCTCATGTAATCTTTACTCTTATAGTCGTTTTTCTCTGACGAAAAAATACTGAGCTGTTCTATTTCATAGTTTATAGTACACTGACGTATCACGTCTTGTCATATAAAATATACCTTTGAAAAGAAGAATCTCTCAAGAGTAGTCGAGCAAAAGCTACATAAGCTATCACTTACAGTAGTATATAATGCAAGGTAGAGAGAAGAAATGCAATATATATATAT